>JAQFZM010000467.1:0-32018 GCA_034695785.1 Galumna obvia
AATAAGAATGAATTTATGCAGAACTATTTATCTTGTTAATATAAATCTTCAAATATTCAAAGAATAAAAATAATATTGTAGTGGAAAAATAAAAATAATAAAAATAATATTCCATATAAAAATATCATTAAATTATTAATTTTTTATTCATTATCAAATAAAATTATTTTAACTAGGTCAAATATTTTCATATTTATTTTTTAGGTACTACAAGTATCCTAGATCATTTTGGTGTAAACCGCTTTAAAATCTATCAAGCCATTCAAAAACTATCTAGGTTTAAGTGACTTACGATAGTTATGTCTTCAACCATATATTAATATTAGTATTTCAAAAAGTATGATTAATACCGTTTGCTAATAATATAAGGATGCTAGATCAAATTTAATGGGATTTTATAATTAAAATAAAAAATTAATTTAAATAAAATATTTTAATAAAATTATTAATTCTTATGCTTTATATGAATAAATTGTATGTTTTTTTGTGAATAACATATCATTTGTCATCAATTGTTTTGATTTGAAATCTTTTAAATTAAATTGATTTGAAAGTGAATTAATTTTATCTAAAGTGTTATTAATATTAAAGTGTTTTACAGACAAAAGTCTTTCTTCTGAATTACATTTTGGGAAAGACTTCAATCATTGCTTTCAATATTATATAGCTTATACTTTCAAAAGAGAGTAAGATCATTTTAATACTTTATTCTCTACAAGACTTTTATCTTTTGACTAATTTTTCTTTAATAAAAAGGTATAAACTATTAATTATTATTCTGTGCAATGACTCAACTTTTGCAAATAACTAAAGACATTGATTTCACACTAAATTATTGTCACTTTATATTCAGATTTATTTGAATTGTGATTCGTTTAAACTTTTAATTTGATTAGTTTTGTTAAATAAAGTTATTTGAATTGTGTTGTGCTTCACATCAATGATAGACAAAACCTAAACAAAAGAAAACTTTTGGAAGAAAACTTTCAAAAACTGAATATTATCTCTACTATAGAGTATTGTCTCTCATCTTGTATTGAAGCGAACAAACAATTTGACACTATTTGTTGGATTCAAATAGGATTAGACTCTCATCTAAAGGTTTTTATTATTTTTTGTTTAAATTATAACTTATAGTCTTAAATACATAAAACATAAGTAAACGCTTTTAATGCAATTTATTTAAATTGTCAACAATTTTCTAATAATTTAACCAATAAAAGGACTAAATAAAAAGAGAAATTCAAGTTTAAATTTCGACTCATTCTTTGCTAATGAATATCAATGCCATCAGCGGTGGTTTGAGACTAAATTTAGAGTTCAAAAAATAGCTTATCTGTCATTAAAACCGATTTTAAATTAGAATTTTCAGTTCACGTATTGATTTTAAGAGCATTTCTGTAGTTAATTACTATTTTGTCGATTAATTCACTCGAGAATTGACTTCAAAGTCTAAATTTTATCTTCAAATCAAATTAAAAATTTTCCAAATTATTCAAAACATTTTCACTTTTCTATAAAATGTTAAAAGAAATGGTTTAGTCTTAAGTATCGACGAAAAGCACTTATTCTCAATGAGATAACAGTTGGGATGTAATAAAACAACAAAAAACGGGAAAAGTTTTCCAAAATTTCATTCATTGCTAGAATATGTTGAACACAGTTTACAAATAAATTCCTCTCAAATATTCTCTTTTTATGTAAAACTACTGAAGTTTTAATACACGAATTCTCTGGTATTAGGGGTTCGGATAAAATAAGTCCAGACTTTACTACTGACAACAAATTCAATATATTGATTGTCTTTTTTGTTTCACAATCGTTAGTAATAGTGTAGTAGTGGTTAAAGAGTCCTATGTTTTTGAGGTGAACCCTATTGAGAGAACTTCCTATTCATTGTTTTCTATTGAAATAGAAAGGGATATATATTATTATTAGTCAACAATTTAGACGAAGCTGTGATTCCGCTCTTCAACTCATGATTTTTATTCTGTGCGAAACAATATTATGTTAGACATATGAGTATATCATTCATAACAAGTAATGCTTTATTTATGTTCACAATTTTGTTTTGTCAATACATTAGAGGAGGAATACCACCGCTGGACAACCAGTGGACAACCAGTGGACACAACTCTCACTTTTATTTATCATATATTTTATTGCTTTTGATTTATAGTTAATGAGTTCAGACATTCGGACAGAATTTATTTATTACTCATTTATTTGTCATTCAATGTTTCATTCAGTCAAACAAACAATTTGTTTAATTATAGGTTTTTGCTGTAATTTTGACTCAATTTGGCCTAAATTTCAATTATTCCGAATCTATTTATTGTGTTTTTCATTCAATTTCTTGTCAGTTATAAAAAATGAGCTCAGTTTGTCACCTTATTCATTTACTTTTACTCATTTACACATTTAAATTTGTTTTTCAAATTTACTTTTGTTTGAATAAAAAACTTCATTAACTAAAATAAGTAATAAATTATTTCCTCTTTTTATTTATTTATAAATTATAACAAAAAAAACTCATTTAAATGAAAATAAAAACATTTTTACTTTTAAATCAAAAACTTCGGCGAAAATGAAATTAAATGCTTATATCGAGGATTTAAAAACAATTCTATTAAGTTTACAAAAGTCTGAATTCAGTTAAGGTTAGGAATATATCTGATATTTTGTTGATTTGATGGTTATTGTTAGCGATTTACTGGTAATCACTGACTTATCCCAAATTCTATTAAGTTTTTATGGTATTTGTCGACCAATGCTTTTAACTAATAAATGGAAATAATTTATTGGAAACAATTCTCAGAAGAATTCGTATAATATTTCTAATTAAATGTTTAAAATACAAAATGAAATGAATCCAAAAAATATTCATTTTATTAGAAATTGTATCACTTTTTAAGAAAATGTTTTAATATGAAAATAAGAAAAACCTGTAGTTTAGACCATTGAATTCTGCCAATACATCTAGGTGCATTTCTCCAAGCTAATTTTGCTCCAAAAATGAGTTCTGTTTCTTTGAGAGTATAAGTTGACGTCTCATTGACTTCTTTTGCGATTTCTTCACACCTGAGCCGATGTGCGACTGAATTGAGCCGTTTTATGGATGAATAGTATTGTTCTATGAAATGTTCGGACTCTTCAATCACTTCTTCTTTAGTTTTCACCAGATTTTGATGATTATTAGAAAATGAGTTCTTGGTATTCATAATGGAGCCAGTACATATGTTTCTTGAGCATCCTAATTGCTTTCGATATATAGATATTTATATTATAGTTTTAATTGAAAAGTATTTAATAAAATTTAAGTTTTAAGATAAGGTAACTAAGAAAAGACCAAGAAGGGATCAAGAAAAGATGAAGAACATTAGCTTATTATATAAGATATTCTTCAAACTATAATTCTATTTGAAATATAAGAGAAATAAGAGTAAAGAAAAGTAATGCAAATAAAAGATTCTAATATTAGTTTAGATTTGTTTTAGGAAATGGACTCTGAATTTAAAAATATTAGGATTTAGTATTAGTTGTATTACTTGTTGTGCGCTATTATGGAGAATATCGCTCGTCGTCTGATCCGACGCAACATTTCTTAGTTTAGCCAAACGTTTATTTGTTCCATACGTTTGTTGATATCTATAATTAAATGAGAAAAAGCAAACATAAGTCAGCCATAAAGTCATAGTCAATGGAGTGGTAGTCAGCGATGCACTCGAATTATCAGACGAGAAACTGATACAAGTCATGCCTATTGTCATCAGTGACACCGACCGAAGGGATTTGCATTAAATAAGTTGCAATGAATGACAAAATAGACACAAACTGTGAATAGAATTGACACAAAAGTTTCTATAAAACAGAGCATTCCTTTCAACAAATGAAATGAAAATCTCTTTGTTTTATATAATTCTTTTCTTAACCCAACTTTTATACAACAATTTTGAAACCAATCTATCAATTATTGACTTTAATATAAGTTTCAAAATTGAAGTCAAAATATTTGTAAAAAGCAAATAACCAAATGAAAAGTGATTTCAGTCTAGCCTTAAGTCAATTACATTATATAGTACTCAATATACAATGAGATAAGGCTTAGAATTAGCTTGATCAATTACATGACATTGTTTTGGTTAAGATGTAAACCTTTTATTAATGTTTATTTTTTTAAAGTACTTATAGACCTAATGTTCGCTAATTTTAATGATTAAATTAATTTTAAACATTTCTCCGGAGATTTTCTTTTGAAATTCATTTCTGTCAGTGAAGTCTAAGCAATAAAATATGGTCTAAAGTCCATTGGGAGGACCTCCACAAAAAAGTAAACCGTCTTTGAATAGATCTCAAGTATTTTCAATTTTAAGGCAATTTTTCATCAAAAAAAAGGTATTTTTCACTTTAAAAGAATAAATTTTCGATTCGAATCTTAAATTTATCAAAATTTACTAAATTATGATAAATTGAAGATCTTAATTGACTTAATTGACTTAATTTAATTAAGATTTCAATATTATTATCGGATTTTAATCGATATAATTCACAAAATTTGTAAAACTCTTCTCTTTTTAATCTATGTTTAGATTTTTGGGTCAATAAATCATTTTCTGTCATTTGTTTTATGAAAGGAAAAGTTATGAACTGATTTTGTGATAAATTCGTGGATCACTTAAACAATTCAGAGAAAAATCAACTAAAGATAAGATAATAAATATAATAAATCTTAGTGTTAGCAAAATAACCAAGGTTTGCTATATTTGATCAAATAATCATTGATTAAAATATATATTAAATGTATAGAAATGGTATTAAAGTTAACATTTGGTGTTTACTTCTTATTTTTAATTGATTCTGACTAAGATATAGGATCTTGATCATTGTTGGTGTGAGTGTCGCTTCGAACAAAGGAATGGCAGAACAATTCAGTAATAGAATTGAAATCGAAATATGTCTGGTCTTTATGTAAGTGAAAGAGACCTAAAATTCAGAGCAAATCTCATTTTCATCTTCTTTTGTGTATTTGAAGAGAAATCCATTCGATTCCCGAAATCTCTCAACAAATTGAATATATTTTTCATGATTTTCACTTAATTTTCAGAGGATTTTTATATTTTGCTTTTAACACAAATCTATGTTTGTTTATATCGTATCTACAATACTCTGACATAAGAAAAGTTAATAAATTACCTGAAAAAAACATAGTTTCCAACCCTTTATCTTATTTAAGTTTATATGAAATTTTCAGCTATATTTGTGACACACTTCACACTTAAGCTTATGCCTATCTGAGATACATATGCCTATCTGTACTATCTCCATTTAAACGAATTCTCTTTTATTTAATTCATTTAATACTAAATCCGAACTGAATTTGAATGACATTTCAGTTTATGAAAGATATAATATCCATGTTTTCCGAAACGCATTTATTTCTAAAACTTTGAGACATAGTCTCAAGTATTTAAATTATCATATATTTCATCGTTTTTATGATTGTTTTATCCGTAGTTTAACTAACATTTATTTCGATATACTTATATTCAAAAAAAAATTCGAGAGAGTGAGTGAGTGAGTGAGTGAGAGAGAGAGAGAGAGAGAGAGAGAGAGAGAGAGCACTATATCCTATCTTTTCTAAAAATAAATACGACTTTAGCGACAAAAGAAGAGTAAAATTATTTGTTTTGTTATTTTCATTCATTTATTCAGACTTTTAATGAAGTCCTTAAGAAATGAGTTAAAGTAATTCAGATAATATTATTCAAAATTAAATTTAAATTCCTGATTCCCTTTAATAATATGAAAGATATGTTAGTGAAGAAAAAATGGAATTATTGAATAATGAGAAATGAAAGAAACATACTCATTTTCTAGTAATATAGGGAATAGACTGCGGTTTCTTATAATAATCCGCTAATCCTTTAGTTTTTATATTTTAAATAAAAAGTTTTTGTTTGAGTTTAGAGAATAAGTGGTGTTTTCGTTGTTATTCGATGTAATTCAAGTCATGTTATTATAAATTTAAGTAAAAACGTGTCTTTTAATTGAAGAAAGTGTTTAGCGATTTAAGAGAAGTTTTACAAATTTGTGATGCGATAAACGGGTTCTCTAAGAACTCCAATAAGTGCTAAGAAAGTGTTGATCAGATGTGTAGTAGAGGCGAGTCATAAGTGGAGCAAAAATGATAATCAGATCGGAAGTGAACTCTCATTATCTTTGCTGTGCATTCAATCTCATGGTTCGTACGAATCACATACTAATCAAAAAATCTAAACCCGAGAATACAAATACTCAATATTGAAAGCTCTGGTGTTTCCTGTGCTCGAAGTGCTGTACAAAACAAAAAAGAAGAAAAGATAAACCGATGGAAAGCTTTATAATAAAAAGGATCGAAACATTGGATAAAAACTTTATTGTCTTTTCACTAAAAGTTATAATCGTTATATCATTAGATGTATTACTTCTTTGTCTTTATTTTAGATGTCTTTGTATTGAATGGATAGAACTTATGGCTCAATGAATAATCGACTCAATAATATTGATTTTTTACAAACCGCTAATTGCCATTTATGCCATTTATGCCATTTATGCTATTTATGCCATTCATGCCATTTATCCCAATCTGTCCTTCAATTAAGATTTCAGATAAACTTTGGCTTCAGTTTGAAAAAAAGAGCCGTTTCTTTAAAATACATTTTAGTGTTAACTCAATTGGTTTTGTCGGTCTTTCCGTCTTTTGATTAGTAAACTATGACTCCTTTTCGTTAATGAAAAAGTTTGGGCACAGATATTATCATTCAATCACTGTCTAAATGAAGTTCTTTGACTCAAAGACTGAGTTTTCGTTTTGTGTGATTAGAGTTTAAATTTATTTATAAAATTTTTATTTAATATATTCTGGTGTCGGACATAGAAATACAATAAATAATATAAAATATTATATACTATTAGTAAATGTAATAAAGTTTGACATTTGGATCAAATTAAACTTCAATAGCCTTCTGTCAATTGAATCAAAAGTCAGGGCATGTCTTTTGAAATTTGTTTTGCACTCATTTTTTCGATGATAGTAAAAGAGAAAACGATTGGCAACAAAGGAAACAAAAGCACTCAAATCATTATCACTTAATTCTATTACATAACTGAGAGTAAAGTTTGTTTACTGAATCCCAATTGAACTCAACTTAAAATTTTTCATTTCTTAAATCTCTTATCACTTATGAATCAAATTCTTATGAATATTTTAAAAGATTTTCGAAGAAAGTAGTCATCAATATTTTATTAACTTAATTTGATTCTAGGTACTTTGCAAAATCAATTTCATCATAAATTCCTAAAAAAAATACATCGATTTTTCAATTAAAGTCATTCTTTTGATGAATACAAAAATATAGTATTACTACAGTATTACTACAGTTTTACTACACTATTATTAAGTTATCATTGATTTGAATCACATATAATAAGTTATTATTAATAACTTAACTGACAAATAATTACCAGATTTTTATCAAATATTTTCTCTTTTATGTGGAAATCAAAATCTAAAAGAGAAAAATAGATACGTTTTGTGATTGTTTTCCATTTGAAAGTCATTAATATTTCAGATTTAGTTGTTTTGGCATCACTTTAAAGCATAGATGGAAAGAGTTCTTTAAGAAAGGAAAGACTGTTTTCGATTAGATTTTATAATTCATTGCAATCGGTATTTGACATCAAATCAATCAAAACTTATTCAAAAGTATTTTCTTTGAATCTTTTGGCCGATTATTTGTAAAATTACTAATAATTTATTGAAACAACAAAATGATTGAATCAAAGGAAATGTTTTACTAAAACCAAATATTCATAAGTTATTCAAAGTATAGTCTATAGACTATAATATAGACTATTATATAGAGTATTCATTAATTATAATTCAATCATTATTTTGATTGATTGCTTCTCTAATATAAGTGTTTGTTAGATATTGAGGTAAATCTCAATTGAAATAAACAAATAAAATAACATTAAGTAAGTGTTTGACTCTCAGCTAATAATTATGAGTCCAATAATCAAATAGACTACTATTGATATGCCTTCAATCTATAGACTAATTAGGAGAACAAAAATGAGTATAAACTCATACAATATCTAATAAGATATCATCAAATAATTTGATTTGAGCTTAAAATAAGTAGAATACAAGTCAATTGAATTCGATTGCAAGAAACTCTTCAAACTTAAATAAATAGTCAATAAAAACAAAAAACTTCTGGAAATTCATTAAAAATTCTATCAGTTCTTCAAAAAGCTCTTGAAATTTATGACTCGAATTCTTTCAATCTTTTTTCTGCCAAAAGTAATCAATATTATGTCATATATATATATATATTTCAGTTCTCAGATTATTCTCAATTCCTATAAACTTATATATGATTAGAATTTTAATGAATTCTCGAAGAAATTCAATTCAAATCACATCAAATTAAGTAATCAGTTGTTAAGAGAGACTTTTTATGACTAACATTATGACTATTAGATCACCTAACATTCTCTCTCTCTCTCTCTCTCTCTCTCTCTCTCTCTCTCTCTCTCTCTCTCTCTCTCAAGAATTTTAATAAATTTAGATAGGTTGTATTTATGGATGATTTGAAAATAATTTAATATCAATATCTTAAACCCAAACCACAAATCAATTGTTTTGTCGGAATTTAAACATTTTATTGATTACTTAAAACCAAAAGTCAATTATTGTAATCAAAAAAATGTGTTTCACTAATTTCTGACATTTAATACTAAAAACATTTATTTGATTTGAATTAATAAGAAAACTCTTTTTTGTGTACTTTTTTTCAGTTGTTTTTAATATTGATTTGAGATTAATGTAAATGACATTAAATCAGTTAAAGACTAAAAAATAAAATCCAAAAAATTTAATTGAAATGAACTCATATGAGAACATTATGTAAATGTTTATACAAATTGATTAACTAATCTAAAGAGAAAATTAAATTTTTTTGACGTGAATTTTGATTCAATTTAAGTAAATTCAAAGTTTAAAAGAAACTGAAAATCGAATGTTTTTCAACTTTTTTAATATTTTACTATTTTTCTATTGACTCAAACTTAAGAGAATTCCTTTCGACCGCATAAGTCCTATAAGTCTCAGCCATTAGTTTCGTATTAAACATTTAGTTATATTATTCTTAGCTTTTTGTAAATACAGTCCGCGCTTGATTTATCTTGGTTCCATTTAACCAATAGCTCGATATAACCAGGTATAATTTATGCACCGGCCGCTCTTATGTAATGTTAAATGCCCTCGATTTAACCAGATTTCGATTTAACCAGATTTTTTTCTTGGCACCAACAATCTGGCTATATCGAGCATGAACTGTATCACTAATTTGTTCCAAACACTATAAACTAGGCTTTAATTTTCATCTCTATATTATATAAAGTTAATCTTTTTAGTACTAATTTCAAATAGAAAAGAAACGAATGCTTTAATCAAATTCATATAATTGTCATATAATTCCTTAATTTATGCGGAATTCAAAATAATTGAATATTGAACTCTTTATTTGCATACTTAGACTTTCAAATTTTCAGTTTTATGAAAGACATACATATTGTGTCAAATCAAATGTCACTTTTCTGGCAAATAATCTCCAAAATTTCAAATTTTAACAAGCACACTATGTTTTTTGGACAATTTAATCTCAAATATCTTTTGATTATATATGCGTTCAAATATATACAAATTCTGTGTAAAGATTGTGAATACAAAAAAAACAAATTAAGATTTTTATTGTTTAATAAAAAAAAGGATTTGAAATAAAAATATTTATATTCAGTTATATCTAAATATTTCATTGCGTGAGAAATAAGATTTAGAGAAAAATTCTGAACAAATTATGAAAAATAGATATTTTCTCTCTTTTTGTGAAACAAAATTATCGTAAATATGTTATGAAAAACAATTTTCTAACAAATTTTGAATCAAAACAATTGCGGCAATGATTTGTTATAATAGTTACTCACAAACTGTGCTTTTATTGAGAAAAGACTTATATTTCTGGCGGCGAAAAAAACAAGAGAACTGTTATATACTTACTGTTTATCGTTGGGACAATTCCTGTGTTTATCTTCATTATCTTCACTACAATTATTCGGAATAGAGTTAAGATTAGCGTTTGATAAATTGAGTTCTTCTTTATTCTGAGCGCTTTCACGCTTTGAGCATAAAATTTCATTTGAATTAAATTTTTGTTCAACAGATGTTTCCTTTTCTACCATTGATTTTAGAATCTTTTCGGTGATTCTTAATGTCTTAGGGGTTCCATCGCTGCAAAATGTTGTTTCAAGACGTGTTGTATAACCAATGGGTGCTCTTATCACAAATGATGTGATCCCTTCTTTTTGAGCCGACATAAAAGTTTCGAGGGCTTCACTATATGAGCTCTGAGAAACATCGGTCTCATTTATTTTCAAAATAATATCACCAGGTCTAATCAGTCCTGATTTTTCTGCCTCTCCGTTACGGCTTAATTCCGATACTAAGAGTGTGGGCGCCGATGATCTTTGTTTGACACTAAAACCAAAGCCTTTGGAACCATATCTCAAACGACACCTCATAATAGTCGGCAGTGAATTGTTGTCCGAATTATTATTTATTTGACTCATAATTAAAGTTAAATCGAAAACAATTTATTTATTTATCATAAGTTTAGAAAAAATATAACTTTTTATAATCAGAAACTCTTTAAATGTTAACTAAAAGCGAGAAAATTGTGAGAATCGCTATAAATGTTTAATCAAATTCTTAAAGGCTGTGCATAAAAACTGTTATTCAAATTCTATGTATTTGAAAGTAAGTTCAGTCAATCAGAAGAACTCATGTCGTTTGAGGTAACAATTTGTGTGCCATTCGAGGGAAAGGATCCGATGGACTGTTGTTTGTGATGCGCGCATGAATTCTATCGGTGAAGGGATTACATCGCAGTCAATGCTTCCGACACTCCAATAGATCGAATTCTAGACATTCAAAGCCGAAGAGCACATGACTGACAAAACTTGATTAACGATGGAAATCAAAACACGAGTTTTACACTAAATCTTCTGACAATATCTCACTTCGGATTAATATCTTCATAATTATAGCGCCGACTCTAATAATGTACACATTTTACGAATTTTCTCTGAGAGTAAACCAAATGAAAGGAAGCAAAATATCAAAATAGGAAAATAGCAAGGATAAAATAGAATAGGATAAAATATATACAAAAAATAATCGATATAATCTTCTGAAATTGAAAGATCAGCATAAATTCATACAACAATAAAACGGAAAAAGAATTTTTTGAATTAAACATCATTTCAACAAATTTTTGTCTCTTTCTGTCCGACAAATCGACGCTTTATTTAATTTAAAGCTTTAATAAAATGTTTTAAATTTTAATAATAATTATTAATATTATTAGACAATTGTTTCATAAAAACAATTGCTTTCAACTAATTATAATTAATTGCTTTATTTCAAATCAAAATATAAAAGTTGCTAATTTATATTAAGACTATTCATCTTAATCACTCTTTTTTACCATAAAATAATGAGTTTTTATATAAATAGACAAAAATAAGTTTAGCAGAGCTAACCTAATCCAGTTCACTCTATCCATATTCTAATGTCAAATTCACTAATTATAAGAAATTTCTTCCAATTCTAGAAAAAGCCTTCGATTTAATTATATTCAATAAATCTTAAGTTAAAAGATTCTTAACCACAGTTTCAAAGCTCTAAATATTGATATAAATTCACATTTTTTGTGTTTTCTCTTAATTTGTCGATTAAACCATTAAATTAAAAGCAAATATAAAAAAAATCTATTTAAGACAAATTTTATATAAGAGTGAACTACCATTTGATCGAAACTGTCTTTCAATCAAAAAATAATAAAAATATGAAATTTAGTTACTCTTGAGATTAGTGTCAAAGATTCAGTTATGGAGACCGCCAGTCATGTCATTCATTCTCAACAAATAATTTGATTCATAATATTATATTATCTTCTATTAAATTGAGTTATTTTTGAGCCAAAACTCAAGAATTATGATTTACTCCAAAATATATACTTTAAAAACGCAATTATTTTTTTCAAAACTTACGAATCATAAGTTTTACAAATTTTATGTCTTATTATTTCTCGTTTTATTAATTTAAAAAAATGTAATTTTGAGTCATTCCTATGACTCTTTCTTTAAATGCAATAAAATGTAGTCTTTATTTAGAATAGAAGGCAATATTTTGACCCCTCTAAAATTTCTTAATGTGAGTTGCATGGTTATATTATGTTTAAAAAGTGATTAAGAATCTATAAAAAAAATTTAGGTAATTATCATTTAACTGCTAAAAATCGGTCAAATTATCGCTGATTTTGAAAAGCTTTCAAATGATATAAATTTTAAAATCGAATCAATGATTAGAAGTGTTTATTAGTAATGAGAAAATGTATGAATCAAATAAAACTTAATGGAAAATATTTGTTTAAAACATTTTTATATTAATTTTCTCACAAAAAAAATATTAAAAGTTTATAAGCATTTGACACATTACTAATAAACCTTGCTAATCATTTTTCCTAGTTTTAAATTTATGTTTCATTTGAATTGGAATTTTCAAAATCATCGGTTATTACTAAAATTTGTTTATTTATAAATAGCTTTTCATATAGAATTTAACCATGCAACATAAATTTAAAAATTCCATGGATATGAAAAATATATAGTTCTTTGTATTAACTTATTGTGGTTCACAAGTTATGATAACTTATTATTGATAACTCATACAATTTTTAAACATTTTAGTCTTAATCTCAAACACTCGATGTTTAGTTTATTTATTAATATTTAAAGTCATTTATAGAAACAATAAATTCAATTATTAACTAGATGCTTTCAAAAGAAACTTTCTCCATGTGATGCCTATTAATTATATAAAGAAATGGAAAGATTTCTATAAATTTGTGTATCAAACAAATTAATATTCGGTAAAATGAGATATTTCACAGAATGTGAACAAGCAAATGTAAGCAAAGGTTTTTATTTGAATTTAATTCAATTTATTTGATTTGTTCATAACTCGTATTAATTAATTCTAATATAAAAGTTATATTTAATATTAAAGTCATGTGTCGTCTGTCCACCAGTTATTGTGAACCCAAACCTTTAGTATCGAATGACTTAAAATTTTGTTAAACAATCGAAGATCTTCTTTGAAGTGATCTATTTATTGTTCATAAATTGATAATTTGTCAAGGTGATGAACAAGGTAATTTCAATATCTTAAACCCATTAATCTTAACTTTAATAAATCGATGAAAATGTCATCAAATCATTGATTTAAAAAATGATTCAATAATTTTAATAATAATAATTAAGGTTTATGTGAATTCGTTAACTAAAAGTGTGATTCAATTAAAGTGAAAGCAATTTCTCATTGAATTTTGACTCTCTTTTCAAATTGAATTTCCATAGAAAGTGATCGTTAAGTAAAAAAAGTTGACAAAAGAAGTTCGCATTTTTATGAATACTTTAATTATCAGTTGTTTTACTCTTTTTTCTGTTGAACTGGAAATAAAGCGATCAATACTTGGAAGTTATAAAAACAAAATACTTAAACTTAACAATTGAATAGTTAAAGAATTTTGATCAAGCAAATTTTATTGATTTTTAAAACAATTATTATTTATTTGAATTTATTTTTTGAAAGATTTCAGAATATTTTAATAAATAATTACATTTAAATTAGTTGTCAGTCCTATAATACAGAAATTCTATAGAACTATAAATTCTATAATAGAATCTATATTTTAAACAATTCTAGAAAACATAAAATTATTTGAGACATAAATTTGAATTAAACTTTGAGCTAATATTTAAATATTAATAAAATATTAATTAACACTTTTTTTATTTTGAAAAGTAGTTCTATTTGTGAGTACTTTAAGTCTTAAAGTTTAAGATAACAATACTTTAATTAATTAACGATTAAATTCTAACGTCTAATAAAAATAATAAAATTATAGTAAATATAAATAAAAAACAGAAAATATTAAAAAAATAATTCAAAGTCGGGTCACTTCATCACAATCTTCGTCATCACTATATTTATGACTACAATTAATAGTTGATTGAATCCTATTTGCGATTTCTTTTTTAGAGATATTCTTAAGAAATCTTAAGAGGTATTCAATACATAATTCAATTGATAAGAGTTGACCACTTCTAGTAACCGCCAAAACAGTTTGAGTTTGAATATCAAAACAAGTGGTGAATATAACTGCCGATGAGATGACTGTTGATATAAGAAGAGCTCCGCTTTCGATATCACATAAATATAAAGAACCGTATTTTGAGAATAAGTATATGAAACCCAATTCGGAATTGCACTCAATAGAGACCGGAAAGTCATCGGAGTCACGACCTTCCAATTGAGGTATTATTTCTGTACGTGAAATGAGTGAACAGTTGCCCTTTTGAATAGGTCCTAGTTCTATTATGTAGATTTTTATTGTATTCAATTGATTTCTTTTGGCCGCTAAGAGTACTTGAGTTGGACTTTGGTTTGCATTGAATTTGTAGTGCGATAGAGTACAAGAGTGCGCTTCAATACATTGACTCAAATGATAAGCTTCAGAATATATTTGAACTAGACCATTTATTTCATCTTTCAATTAAATAAAAACAATAATAATATTAATAATTAACACAAAATGCGATCTATTTTTATGATCTATTTTTTATGACTTTTGTATGAAATTTGTCTAAAAATTGTTGAAATGAATTTAAAAACAAATTTTGAATAAAACATTAAATATCTAACAATCGGTGGAAAGGCTTTTAGTATTTCCTTCATATAAAACTAAATACGGATTCATTTGATTATAACAAATGTTTTATTCATAACTAAATCTAATCCATTAATACTATAGAATATGAAAAAGAAAGAATTGATACCTTCTTCGTCCATATAGAGAGAAGTGATGGCAAACCACAATTGTTTGGTCTGATCGCACTTATATCCTGTTATTTGAAAGTCTTTGAGCTTTGGATCGACTTTAAATTTGAGCTCTGGTTCCATATGAGAGTCAACATTCCAGTGATAGACCTCTTTATCGGTAATAATTGCGATCCAATTATTATTAATCCAATTCCAAAACAAACATTTCGATCCAAAAGAGATAGTATTCACGCATTTATTTGTTTGGACACAATAGACAGCAATATATACATCGTTGGAAATGGCAATCATATCACTGTCGGCACTGATTTGAGCGCACTTCGTATCACAACCGGTCTGACAGTTATAAAACTGTTTAGTGAATGGATTCACAATAGTAACCATTGTTTCGATCTCTACTCTATCGGTTCCGTTACTACTATTTCTGTGATAATTATTTTCAGTGATGTCTCTAATATTATTCAAATCATCGACGGAATGGTTATTACGATACGAAGCCTTAAATAAATGCGGATAATATAAGTCAGAGTTTAGACTCATTTGGCTTTGACTCAGTCCGTAATTGTGACCATCCCTTTCTTTTAATGAGATCTTTTGATGTCTGACAGCCATCCACTCAAAGCTATTCATTTTAACTTTAGACCAATTGATGTCTTTCTCACATATTTCCAAATCTGTTAACTAAAGGCATTTTATTTATAAAAATATTGTCTTAACTTAAAAAAAATTATTTAGCATAAAATCAGAGCATTTTTTGAGAAATTTATATTCTTTTGTCGTATATTTCGTTCTAACAATTTCTCTGAAAATCGGTTTTAGTTTTTTCAGAGCAATAAAATAGAAAAATAAATTTGATGTCACAATAAATATGTGCTTCACTTCAGAAAACTTCTAATAAGTTATTTTGAAATAAATATTTAATTTTTTTTACTCTAAAGTTTTCGGATAAAAATAATTAGTTTTAAAATATTTATGTTTGTGTTCGGTGTCATTCTTGGAATAAAATTAAACGGATAATTAATTTTCTTAAATATTTGTTCAATTAATCGAAGATAAATTGAATGGCAGTTAAGATATACCATATGTAAAGCCGTCAGAGATTTTCATTTTATGTTTTGAATTAACAGTAAAATGGATTAAATTTAGAAAAGTTTCTGATTTTTATTTGAATCAATAATATAATGAAAGACAAATTTCAAACAAAAAGACAATAAAATTCATTTTCTTTGACCACTAAATAGTAATTTAAAAAATTACTTTTTATATCGAAACAACAAAAATGTCTCCATAGAGCAATATTGGAACCTAGTAATTTAGTGACCCTAGTCACAAAAATCTTAGATGTGATTATTTGATATACCGCTTATATAACTGAATTCGGATAAACCCTTAAAAATAATTAAATAAAAATCTATAAATTCTATAAATTTTAATCAAAATTCTAAGTCTGAGCTCTAATTAAATAAAACAAAAATAAATTATTTCGAATTCAAGGAATTATTAAATAATTTATGATATAATGTTATCTTTTCAAACCACAAATCCTGACCACAAATGATTGGAGTTCACATTGAAAGGGATAACTGTAGTGTCGAAACACTAATGTTTGACAATAGTTTTGAAAAATAAATATTTGGAGAAAAATAAGAATTTTTATATCAATTTTATTATAAATTTTTCTTATTTACTATATTTAGAGTAAGAAAAGTAGTGCCTCTGAATTGGGTTTTGCTTTAGATTTAGTTGAATTGATTTTCTAAGATATAAAGATTGTGAATATAAATTTGTTGGAAATCACTTTTTTCAGAGGAATTATGGTATCCGTTGGGGAATAGTTAGGCAGTAGTAAAGACAACATTCGTTAGTCCGTATGCCTTCAGTTAAAAAATATTCGAATCACTGATTCCTGGATCAAATACTGATTTTAATCAGTTTAGTTTAGTCTAGTTCAATTTAGTTTTGCTCACTTTATAAATTAATTTTAATAATCAATTGAAAGCCACTAAAAATTGTAGCGCTTTTTCATTAATAATAGACTCAATTTATATTAATTAATACTCTTTTAATTTAAAAGTTTTAAGTATTTGTATTTATAATAAATAACTTCTTTTTAATATTCCATACTTTTATGTTTACAAAATTTGATCAAAATATACCTAGTTAGTTCAAATATTCCAGATTGAAAATTTAAACTCAATTGAATAAATGATGTTTTGCCAAAATTTTAGTTTATCAAGTACAAAATTTTAATCTATTGAGAAAAATCTTATAATTTTTTTGTTGATAAATCCTTAGAGTTTTTGAGTGGAATTTATTTGTATTATCTCTATCTAGGTAATTTTAAAATAATAGTTTATTGATATAAGCTATTATAAATAACCATCTAATATTTAGTAAAAAATAATTTTAAATAATTCTCATTAGAAGTAATGTTAAAAAGGAGTCGACTGTTTAAATAACCGATGACTTAAACAAACAATTTCTGTTAAAACTAGTGGTTGTTTGTTGTACTCAATTTTTGAGTTTTAAGTAAAATTTACAACACATTTATTTATGTATTAAATATGCAATTGTTAGCACTTCTATGAAATGGATATTCTTTTAAAGCAAATGTTTGCAAAATAAGATGTGTTTTCAATGACTAATAAATTAAGTTAAGACTATTGACGACTAAAATTTCATGAATACAATTCAAATTTAATTTAATTTTTAAACTCATTATTTAATTCAAAACTTGATTTTTAAACAAATTTTGGTTAATATTTTGGTATATTTAAATCTTATTTTTAAATATCTTTTATTATAACTAATTGTTCACTAAATTTAATGATTATTAAACATTAAAATTTGTGTATTAAATACCTGAAAAACTCGATTAATATTAATCACATTCTCTTTCGCTGACATTTTTGTAGATTTATTGGCAATTAATCAAAACTCTATGACTTTTGAGTTAAATTAATTGGAAATTAATCCCATTTTAAAAATATTAATGATTTGAAACAATTGAATAGAATAGAGTGGGCGTCAAAAATAGTGAAAACCAAATTTCATTATCAAATAAGAGTTAATTGAAGTTTTGATTTAATTGTGCGATAAATAAATAAATATTTTTGATGAATTGAATGCGAGAATCAATTATTTAATACAATTTAAGATAAAATACTATAATTTAATGGATTATATTTCAAAACAAATCACTAAATATATGAATTCATTGATTATTTAAGATTTGTTTACAATTTAATTCATTCATGAGTTAAACAATGAATGAGATGATAAGCAAGGTGGATTCATTTTATATTTATTTACTAGTTAGTTAATTATTATAATAGTAATATCAAAGTCAAGAATATGTTTAAATTATAAAATTTTAAATATAAGTATATATTAAAATTGATTTTATATAAATAAAAGGAATAGAAATATAGAAAATTTTCCTATATTGAATCCAGTAAATTTTTGATAGCCTGGATGTCCATTAGTTTTCGTAATATATGAATGAGAAATACTCGAAAAAAATCAAAAAATGAGCAGAATTTCAATTTCACAAAAATTATATCCAATTATTTATTAATAATATTATTTTAATTATTAATATTATTTAATATAATGAGGGCTCAAATTAGTCCTTTATTGAAATGTTGAGTTCAGTCATTTATAATTATTGTTACAAAATTAATATAAAATAAATGTTTATTAAATTCCGATTTTTTTCTGAATATTCTTAAAATATTGATAAAAGTCTATAAAAATAAATTATTTGTAAAAATATTTTAATTAATTTCCCGGAAATAAGTTTTCAAGAATGGGTTCAAAAGTTATTGAAAAATCCCGCAAAAGTCCGATGAGTAGAGAGAGTGAGTGACGACACACTCATAGTGTGATTCCCTTTTGTATGAAAGAAAAACGAGATGTTTATCCACACCCGGAGTTTCTCAGAACCAATAACCGATGGCATACCGTTTGTGTGGCTCTCCTCTATTCCCCTCTATTCTACTCTATTCCAAACCCAACGGAAATTCGCCATAACTTTGTATTATATGCGGAAATGTATACAAAGCGTCCGAAAAGTATTTTTTGGAGTTTTTGTTGAATAAAATTTGTTTAAATCCTTTTGTTTTGATTGTAATTAAACTAAATTCTGTTTTAAATAAATCTTTTCGTTTGTTTTATAAATATTTTGAATTTATTCAACAAAAATTCAAATAATTGTCCGCTAATTATCCGAAACCAAATCTATTGGAATCGGACTCAAAAAATTTGTGTCGATTTGTGTCGGTTTGTGTCCGATAATTACCTAAAAGTTTGGGTTAAAAATTAATTGAAATTAAATACTAAAAGAAATATAAATTTAATGAATGGAGTCCTCGGATATTGCGGTTAATGTACGGCCATCTTCGGATGTGTCACATCCAACACATCCGACGACACAACTTTATTCAAATGGCAATAAACGAAAAGTTGGTCGACCCATCACTTCGGAAAGAACTTTAGCAAGGTTATTTAATAACAAATTATAATTCTTTCAAATTTAGTTACAATTGGTTTAGACTTAGAGTTATGAAAACCATTTTATTTAATGAAATTTTTAAACAAACTTTTGTTTAAATCTTATAAAAAGTTTAAACTTTGGGTCAAATAAATAACTTTTTCTTAATTTTTTGTGATTTCGAAATGAATACAAAAAAGATTGAGTTTTGAGTTGTTTTTCGAATAAAATGATAGGAATTTCCCAGAAATCGATGAAATCAGAGGAAAACTGTTGACCGGAGAGTGTTTTGCTCGGATGAGAGCCAGTGGTTCCTCTTCTGAAGTTTGGCAACTCTTTGAAGAAATAGCGTACACACATTCACAGGAATTCACTGGAATTGTTCGATGCAAGAGTTGCTCGTTTATGACACGTTACCATGGACAAATTACTGGTTTGACATACCTCTCATTCAATCTTATCTAAATCTATTAATTGAAGGCACGTCTCATATGCGAAGACATCACTGTTTTCGAGAGACATTTCCCGAAGCATTTGTGGCACCGCCTAAAGGGTCGGCGCCTAAAATCATTAGAAAAGGTTAAACATTATTTGTTTGAACTCGAAGTTAGGTTTAATTGTTTTGTTTGCAGAACTCAAACCCATTCCGAAAGTAACTATCGGTAGACCCCATCCATATTCACTACCCGTCAGCACATCATTAGTAAAACAGGACTCTAATACTCCTCAAAACCAAATGATTAAAAATATAAACACATCTAAAATTGCGAGCATTAAATCGGAATTCAGAGAACGAGTCCTACAGTTTTGTTATACTGAACTGATTAGTCTTCAGAGTATAACCAGTGATTCCTTTAAAGCATTGGTTCAAACTCTTATCAAATTGTGTACAACTGTTGGCAAATGCACTATAAGTTTGCCGGACGTCAATCAACTGTCGGCTCAAATGATGGGTCAATACAATCAAACAAAGCACCGGATAAAAGAGGAAATGGATGCGACACTCGCCCGAAACATTGGCGGAGCGCTTGTCTGTGACTCAGAGATTGATTTGTGTGTTATTTCAACGTATTATATAAACTCTAACTGGAATTTAGTGGAAAATATTCTGAGTGCGACTACAAATGCATCAGATATTAACTCATTCATAACCGAAACTTTAGACGATTTCGGTCTTCAAGAGGACAACAAATTGTCAAAATTCACATTTGTGTCGAGAGGAGGACTCTTTGATGGGGTCAGTATGTGTTTGACATCAATGGCACACGTAATCGATGGGGTCATTGAAAGTGCGGTTTTTGGTGACGACACATATACTGAAATTGTTGAAAATTGTCGCGTAATTTGCACTGAATTACGACTTGAAATCGAAGAGTTTCCTATAGATTGGGTCAACAAATTTGAAGTAATGCGAAATGTTATCGAAAATCGCCATAAATTTGAACTCAAGAATTCATCCCTTGATTTGGATTTAGTCAAATGTTTAGTTGATTTTCTCATTCCTTTTAAAGCGGCGTCAGTAGAGTTACGTCAATGCAGTCGTCACCCGACCCTAAATCACGTTCTTCTTTGGTATTATAAACTAATGAAACACATGAATACCAGTATAGAAGACGACACTCTTATAGCGAGTCTTAAATCTACGATCAGATTAGGAATGGAAGAGAATTTTCAATTACAAACTTTTCATAAAATCGCGGCATTTCTTTGGCCTAACTTTAGATTTTTAAAAATGCTTACAAACGAAGAGCGCGAAGACGTCCACAACGAAGTGAGAACTCTATTGGAGACTCGCATTTCTGAAGACGACTCATATTCTGATCCAAAGAAAAGTCAAACTGACTTCGATGAATGGGAAGACGCCACTGACTCAGACCAGGATGAGGTCAATAAATATATTTCAGTTCAGTTGACGACATGTAATGAACAGAATATACTTATTTGGTGGAGAGAACACCAAAACGATTTTCCAAAGTTATCCCAATTAGCGAAATGGATTCTCTCTATTCCCGCTTCCGTTACTTCTTTAGAACGATTTAAATTGAATTCAACACAAGTTGTGGGACAGGACTTACTATTTATGCACTGCTATGTGTATGTCTTTAACATAAGATTTAACCAAAAATTTGTTGTTTGGATTCGCTTTGAATTTAAATTTGTGTTCAATAATTTCAATAACTCTTAAAATTAATTATAAGTTAATTCTTAAAAATGGTTTTCAAAACTCTGGGTTTAAAACTAATTTTAAATTTATTTTAAATAATGTTTTAAATCACATAAACAGACCCTTTAAGAGAAGTTTAGTTATGGATAAGTCAGTTAAGACCTCCTGGAAAAAGAAAATGGATATAAAGAATGAGAAGAAAGCGGCCAAAGATTACGAACAACAGATCAAAGCCGCCAAACAACAAATAATTGAGGTTTTACTCAAAACTCAATTTTAAGTTTTGTTTTCTTTTTAAAAATTGGTAATTGTTTTATGACTTTTTGATAATTTAGGAAAAAAGAAACCGAAGAGAAGAGAATAAACGCCGCAAACAAGAAAATACTCTCAAAGCCGAGATAACTCAACCGGTAAATACTATTATTCACTTAATCGGAGCGATATTTACAAATAATAACTTTTTTGATGAATTTCTAGATTAAGAACCAGAAAAAACTGAAACGTTTGGCAAAGAAACAGATGAAACAAATGAAGAAAATTAGAAAAGTATAACATTTTGTGTTAAAAAAGAGTTAAATAATTGAAATGAATCGAAGCCTTCAAATGATTGAAGTTTTGCCAAAATATGAAAATATTGTATTAAAATTTCATTTAAAATAAATTGATTTATTATTTCAATCTGAGAGTAATTTATAAGTTTTATCTCTTCTCACTTCACTTTTCATTGCAGTCACTTATCAGTTAACTTGAGTTAAGTAATTTCCTGTGACCAAGGTACTTTACTCAATCGATAAATCACTCTATTTTCATAATAACAATCTTATCATAAGATTAAAACTTTTTTTAGGGAAAAAGTCTTCTAATGAGCGGCGCTTTTATTGCTTTCCATTTGAGTTATAAAAAGGCATTTGTTTGAACACATTATTGTTTTTGAGACCAAAATTTGTATCAAAGATTGTTTGCTTTTTTCACAATTTTTATATGAAATTCAATTGTTTGCCGTTTGTATCAGATTTGAAGACAATTAAACGAATGAAATGGCAATAAATGCCGCGAAACAGTTGTTGGACGAACTAATGGGTCGCGAAAGGAATTTAGCGCCGACTGACAAGAAGTCATCACTCGATTGGAACGACCCTCAGGTTTGACTCCATTTGTGTCCAATCAATTGATTTTATTAAAACTGAATTATTATTAAATAATTATAGGTTTGCAGACATTTTTTGGTAATGTTTTGCCCAAACAGTTTGTTTACAAATACTCGGGCAGACATCGGTCCGTGTCCTCTGGTTCACGACGACTTCCTTAAGAAAGAATATCAACAAAAGGCCCGAAGAAAAGAGAAAATGATTTTTGAGGACGAATTCATTCGTTTCTGTCAGACACAACTCAATGAAGTCGAGAGAAAGATTAAAAGAGCGAAACAAAGACTAGAAATGAGTCAAATTGAAAAAAATTCGGGAATTAATGCCGGAAATGCTGTCCTCAGCGAAGAAAATATTGAAAAAATTAAAGTTTTAACCGAAAGAATTGATACACTTTTGGAACAAATAGAACAATTGGGTTGTGAAGGAAAGGTAGAAGAGGCTCAGGGTATTATGAAATTAGTGGATAAACTTAAAGAAGAGAAGGCTCTCATCAAAAGAGAGTCACTTCCAAACAATCATTGGATACAACAAAAGGCAGAGATCGGCGCTCAACAGGAAAAACAAATGGAAGTCTGCGATGTTTGCGGCGCTTTTCTTATTGTCAATGATGTCCAACAAAGAGTTGACGACCACTTAATGGGTAAACAACATATGGGATACGGAAGACTTAAAACAGCTTTGGATGAAATATTGGAGAGAAGGAGACAGGAAAGAGACCGCGAAAAGATTGAGGCCGAAACTGCTCTCAATGAACGTAAACGCGATGAAAGACGAAGAGAGAGATCTACTGATCGAACACTTAATCGAAGTGAAAGGGATAGGGATCGGGTAAATGATAGGCGTAATAGTGAGACTTCGCGCCACAGATCTCGTGAGAGAGAAAGCCGACATCGATCTCGTGATGATGACTCTCATCACGTGAGGTCTGTTCGCTCCGACAGATCTGAGAGAAACGACAAATCTTCGCGACATAAGCATAGGTCCGGCAGAAGATCGCGTTCCAGAAGTGGCGAAAGATCTCGAGATAAAGATAAAGATAGAAAGTCATCGAAGAATTGTTTCAGTCCTATAAAGAAATAATAGCGACAAAAGTCGAGAGTAAGAGAAGTTTTGTTTCTGAGGTAAGTCTTCTTTGACTTTATTTTCAGTTTTGAATTGCATTTGACTTCAGTTAAGTCTAAACCCATTTATGAGTTTTTCTCGCAATTACTCGACATTTAAATCAACGACTCATTCGTATTGTCTGTGAAATGGATTTGTCTGACAGACAGACAGAGAGAAGACCACAAGTAATTGAAACCAATTAAAAGTACACTTTTTTATCTCATTTAATAGGTTTAAAACTATTTAAAAAATGGGAAATCTTTTAACAATAATATAACGATTCCTTTATTTTTTAAAAAATGTTTTTTAAATAATTTTTCATTTGATTTAATCTTATTATAGGTTTATCTTCGAAAAGCAAATTTCAAACAAATTAGTCTTCAAATCGAACCTCATTTACGGTAATCATTGCATTCATTGATGGAAAAGGTTTGAAGTGATAACTATTACAGGTTTTCATAAAATCTGTTTTACCGCAAAAGTTCTTATTATATAAGAATAAATTTTCACTTAAACTCAACTTAGAATTAAAGGTTAGAATTAATTGAATTAACTTTTAATTTACTTTAAAATTAATGTAAATTTATTCTAAGGTTTAAACAAAACTATTTGATGTAATCCTTTAAAATTGATTTTCATTTATTCGATTCATTTTTCTATTAATTACCTCTAATTAGAATCAGTTTATTATAATATATGTAAACTTCGGTCTCTAATTTAGGGCACAACTCATCCCCTCTGAGAGACCGTTTGTTTTTGCTGTCACACAGAATAAGAGTCAGTAATTCAATGAATGAAAGGTATTCAAAGCAAATGATTATTTCTTTTTCTTTAATTTCTTTGTTTTTTTATTTATTAATTTTTTTTGAAATAAAATATAATAAATAAAATGAGTGACAAAAGTATTACAACAAATAAATTGTCTCCAAAGTTGAATTGAGAACAGTTTTGTGTCAATAAATGAAAGGTACTTTTTTTTAATAATAATAGCATTGTTCAGCTCTTTCCACAATTTGTTGGTATTTTTATAAATGTGTTACTACTGACGTCGGTTCGCATCCTCCAGATTTCGACGCATTTGTTCCTGGCCAATCCGCTCCTCTTCACTTCTTTGCTGCTCCCTTTGTTGCTTAAGTCTGTTTTTCTCCTCTCTTTGTGCCATTTTCTTTCTCAAATCTTCATTATGATGATGATCATCATCATCTTCCTGACGTTTCCATTGATTAATGATGATTCTTCTGATTACTTTATCCATTGTATATAATAAACAAATTAATGAATTTATTTCTGGCGATTCATTAATTTATATACTTTCAGTGAGTCTTTCACTGAGTTCTCAAATCACATCTCATATTGCGATCCATTGATTACAATATCAGATGTGTTTTGAAAAACCACTGAAAGGAGAAACTTCTTGAGATCAAATGGATCTCATGAGATGACGGGTAAAGCTTTAAGACAATTTGAAACTATTTTTGTGATCTAATTATTAATAAATAGTTTTTATACATAAAAAGATTTTTAATAAATTATATATTAATTAATATATTAAAGATGACTCATATTTCATATGAGTATTAAATAAATTTATTTTAATGTGAAATAAAATTAATATAAACTCTAAACAAATGAAAATTTTGTAAAAACAGATCGAAATTTAAAACAATTTCAAAACAAAAGTATTTCTAATTTTATGTTAAAACCAAATAAAAATGCATTGAATTTGAGGCGAATTCCATCTCAGGACCAGTTCTTATCAACGATGGCAACGCCCGCATAACTCCTACCGATTGACATCTCAAGTGGCAAAAGAGTCCAGGAGTTAAACTTTGGATTATAAACTTCAACAGATCTTAAATTATTCTGTCCGTCATCTCCACCGACAACATATAAGAGGCCATCTTTACTGACAACTCCAGCATTTCTGCGGGCATTAATCATATCCGCGCATTGATTCCAACTATTGGTTTCGGGATCATAACATTCAACACTTTTGCGAACAGCGGGTCCGTCGTGACCGCCCACTGCATAGAGACGGTTCTCGAGGATACCCACTCCGGCTCCGCTTCTTCGCTGAGACATATCGCATATCAAACTCCAAGAATTAGTCAATGGATTGAAATACTCGACTGAAGATAAACATTGTCTGCTCGCGCCGTCATAACCGCCCACTGCATAAAGTAAACCATTGAGAGTCGCCACTCCTACCGAAGATCTTCGAGTTGACATCGGAGGGATATATAGCCATTTCCCAGTAATCGGGTTATAGACTTCCGCTGATTGCAAACCAATGGATCCGTCAAACCCTCCGACGGCATAAATTAAATTATCAAGAACACCCACACCTAATGTAGACCTCTGAGCCTCCATGGCTTGACTGCCATACCATCCATTCTGGGGATCATAACAATCGACTGATTTAACTCTTGAAGAGCCATTAAATCCACCGATAGCGTAGACAATACCATTATGAAAGGCAAGACCTGCTCTACACCTTCTCGACGGTAAATATGGAGAAAATTCAAACCATTGTGAAGATGTAAAGTCATAGTATTCACAGTCACGAATAGCTTTAGGTGCCTGACCTCCAATTACTAATAGACATTTGGGTCTGTCTTTTGGTATTCTACTTCGAAAGCGAGGAATGTTTGGAATTGTTAGCTGACCCTTACATAAATGGTATTTCATGGCTTCAATTAAGAGGTCTTTGCAGGTGATATCACTTTTAATAAGAGGATATTCATCTTCAATACGAATAAGACTTTCCTGAGAAAACCGGGGAAAACGAATGTGTTGTATGAGTGCCGACAAATACTTTAATCTTTCGGTGCAGTCATATCTAATCCAAGACATGAGTGCAGACAAAACTATTGATTCGCCGCCATCTGTGATATCGATATAATCGGAAGATATAAGTTCTGCCACTCTTTCGACAGACAATAAAAGGAATTCTTCGCTCTGAGTTGTAATCAGTTTAAAGTTATTGAAGATATAGTTTAGAGTAAATTGTTGTAAATCAATACATCCCAAGAGTTCTGCGAAACCATATATTCCTAAAGCATTTTCTGGATTTAATTGGGATTCAATAAATTGACTGCAAATGGAGACCACATGAGAGCAGTCAAGCATTTTGGCGCCACTCAACAACTGCTGAACATTATCTGCATTTGTGTCCACAGATCCGATATAACACCATTTGATGATTTCATTCAATGCAAAGCCTTCAATGTTTTTGATATGAATCTCATGTAAACCACTTTCGATATATTGACCCCCATTTGAACCAAACATAGCATTAAAGTACTGAAGAGCTGAAGCCAACACTACTCTGTGTCCAACAATCCTCTGGTTATCGTCTGTCACAAGACTTACATCACATAAATGTGGTCTCATTTCGTACATCGAAGACATACAGTAATCACTTCTCCATTGATTGCATTCCATCGGTTCTAACATTTCTTTATATAATTAGAGATTAATTTTTAAGTAAATCACAGAAACAATTGATCCTCAAATCTATAACCATTTGTTTGTCAAAGAGAGTCACCGGAAAATCATATTTTTGTTTTTAATTTATTTAAATATAATTTCAATTTTAGTCTAAATTTAGTTAAAATATGATATTCTCTTAAATTTAGTTCAAAATCTTTTGACGAAAGGATTGAAATTCAGTTTTATTTACAAATAGAGACGTATTTTCAAAACAAAAACATTTACCAAAAAATACGTCAAAAGAAGTGATTTATTAAAATATTATTAAAAAGTTTTATTAATTTTTCATTTCTTAGAAATGTTTAACAAAATATGTGACCAAAAACTGGAGAGTATTTGTGTTGAGACACCGATTGGAGACATGACTGTCACCGTCTGTTCCAATGGTGTCCACAAACTATCGCTGACAAACCCAACGAAACCAAATCCTAATATTAAGGTTCAAATCAAAGATAAAGAGTTTTTGTCAACAAATAAAGCGATCAGTGATTCAATCAAATGGTTAACCGATTATTTCCAAAGCGGTCAACAAAATGGTGTCTCAGTTCCCGATTTGTGTTCATTTGTGGCTCAAAGTTAGTTCTTATGTTTATTAAAAGGTCTCAAATATTTACTTAATTTGTTTTTCAGCGGAATTCAGTCGAAAGGTTTGGTCCACTTTAATGAATGGCACGAAATTCGGTGAAACCATAAGCTATTCAGAACTGGCCCTCTCTGTAGGCAATCCTAAGGCTTGTCGTGCCGTCGGAACTGCAATGAAAAACAATCCAATTATTCTAATGATTCCCTGCCATCGAGTACTCAAAAAAGACGGAACAAGTGGTCACTATTCTGCAGGAAGTGGACAATCACTTAAACAATGGCTCAACTCTTTTGAGAAACAATTCAACCAAAAATAGTGTCTTTTATTGTTTTGTCTAAAAAATTAAGTAAAATTCAAGACTTAAGTGATATTTGTTTTATAATTCATTTGAATGTTTTATAAGAATTAGTAATAAGTGGTATTACTTTTAAACACTTATAAAAAAATGTTTAAAATATGTAAACTTGTGTCTAATTTAGAGCACAACTCATCCCCTCTCAGATAAATTTGTTTTTTGTTGTCACACATAATAAGTCAATAATTCAATAAATAAAATGTATTCAAAGCAAATGATTATTTATTTTTCGTTAATTTCTTTTATTTATTACTTTTTTTTCGAAATAAATAATAATAATTAAAATGAGTGACAAAAGTATTACAACAAATAAATTGATGGCATTGTCTCCAAAGTCGAATCGAGAGCAACAGTTTTGTGTCAATATATGAAAGGTATTCTCTTGTTTTAAAAGCATTGCAGTATATTTCTTGCTCTTTCCACAATTTGTTGATGTTCTTGGTCTTTATCTTCTGATGTACTTTCGTTATCAATCAATTGTTTTGCTTCTGATTCTAACCTTTTCTTCGCCAAAGAATCACTATTTATAGCAGATATGTATTCAACGAATATATCGAAGTCTTTGTCATTAATTTTATTGATGTTTTGCCAGTTTCTCAATAACCAGATTTGAAGTGATTTCTTGAATTTCCACTCATTTTTGTTGTGTTTCCAATCATTTAAGTATTTGAGGGCCGAAAAACTTTTATTACTCTTTTCGTTTGTCTCTTCAACTTTTTCTTCAATTTTAGCCAATTTTCGCGACTCTTTTCTTAATTTAATGGCTTTTTTCGTTTCCTTATCTTTAATTTTTTTAACTTTTTTAAGTATATTATCAGCACTAATACAATCACTTTCACTAATTTTTGAATCCTTTTCGTTGTTTTCTTCTTCTGATAAATTTTGTTCAACAGATTGACCCGACTCTTCACTCTCAGAGTGTTTTTTGTATTTTTTATATTTCTTTAGTACTTTTTCTTCAACCGATTCTTCCGATTGAATGGTTTTTCTTTTGGCCATCGATTTATTAGAGATAATTAAATGAATGGTTTATTGAGTAAATGATACAAATGTTAGGACACATGTGTTTTGTTTGTTTATGAAGTGAAGCGCCACTCAATAGACAACTCAATAAACTATTCAATACATTGACATTCATTTCACTAACTTTTGTTAAATTTTTTGTTTTGTTTTGTTTGTCATTCATTTTAATAATAATTGTATTTAATATTATTTAATTCATTTATTTAAGTATTAATAAGATCTTCAATAAATCAAAAAACTATATTTCAATTATTTTATTTAAATTTCAATAACTCTTTTGTTTAATAATATTTAAATAAAACGATGCCATCGATTACACAAAACCTTCAAATTTTGTTTTTTACGATTAATGGAAGCGTTTTTAAGTGAATCTCATTGAATGCGTTTTTAAGTGAACCGATTTATAACAAAAACAAATGACGTTTACTATTATTTAACATAAGTTTATTCAAAACACATATCATTAGGCATAACTTTAAACTAAAGGATAAAACTTCTACACGTAATTTATGTACAGTTATTTGTAGCTCTGTTTTGTTAACAATTTATTTAAATCGATTTAAAGTGTTTTAAATTGTTTTTAATCAGTTTTTATTGTTTTAATCAAAAATTTAGTTTATTTTTATTCATTTAAAATTGTTTTTAATATTAAATGTTTTTTAATTTCGTGTAAATTAAGGTTTAAAATCGGTTCACTCAAAGACCCTTTCAATGAGATTCACTTAAAGACGCTTTCATTTAATTATCAAAAATTATTGTTTTGTTTTAATTTCAAAACACAAAACAAACGTAATTTAAGAGAAAGATTTTTGACTAAATTTTTATCGAAATCATAACATAAATAATGTCTTAATTAAAGACTTTTTTATTCTATGAATAAAATTACAAAAATTAATTAAATTTTAGTTTTTATATTTTTTGATATTTTGTTTTAAATAAACAAATCATTTACGGAAAACTTTTAATGAAATAAATTTAAATAATAATAAGTAATAGTATTTAAACAAAAATACTTTTTTTAATTATTAATTAAATAAACAGAAAAAAACATTTATTTATTGAACGATAAGTTAAATTAAATGTTTTATTCGAGCAAAGAATTTGGATTATCGTTTAATAATTAATAATTTGTTAACAAATTGTTATTTCAATTATATAAACAAAAAATATTCGTCTAATAATTTATGTTTAATCAAATTAAATAGAAAACAAACATTTTATTCGAGTAAATGTTAATTAATTTAATTACTAATAACTTCAGTGAAAATATATTTAGAAACATATTTCTAAATGATCATGTTTATTCTATTCAAATTCAAAATAAAATGGATAATTTGGATCTAAATCGCATTCATGAGGAGTATATCGTAAGACATGGGTTTCAATGTTTATATGTGTTATACACGTTTGCAATTGTCTTTCAATTTAGCCCATATATTATCATTCAAACCCTTATATGAGTTATAATTAGCTCTCGAAAATTGAACTCTTTGTAGATCTGAGAGTTGGCACAGAATATCTGCTATATATTCATTAAAATCGTTTATAATAATTCCGTATATTTTTAATGATTGCAATTTTGGGAAAAACATAACGATATGATTAAACACATATTTCTCATCGATAACACGTCTCTTTGTAATTCTCTTCAATAGAAACACATAAATGAGTCAACTCTAAAGAGATTCCTTTTGTTGCGAACGATTCAATAGATTTCGTGATTTCCTCAAAATTTAAACCCGATTTTCTTATGACTAACATTATTTGCAATCGTTTTAATCCTTTAAATCTAAATAGAGATGACATCAGATTTAAGAAATCTTCATTCGTACGGATTATGTAATTAATTGAAAGTCTTTTCAAATGATTGCAATTAACTGATAGTTCTTTAAAAATATTATTCAGTTTATAACTGAAGGCATCAGAGATTTCTAAATCAATTAAATTATTGAGATTTAAGAGTGAAGTCAAGAGTCGTTTTAAATAGTTTATATCGATAGATGAGCAGCCAATTGATAAATGTTTTAAAGTATTTCTATTGTCTTCAATCAATACTTCAAAGTCTTTGATATTCCTTTCATTTAACCAAATAATCTCTAATCGTTTCAAACGTCTGAAGTGAACATTAGTTAAGTCAGGAATACTATTAACGACCAATACTTCGATGTTTGGGATTTGACTCAAATCTGTTTAAATAATGAATTCTCTGATAATAAACTCATTTAAACAATAAATATTTAATATTTACGAAATGAATATCTATTTATTCTTTGTTCACTAAAATCTAGTTTAAGTGAAGTGAGTGCTGAGCCATAATAATGAATGACCTTGATAACTAATATATCATTCAATTTCCTTCCCGTATATGTAAAACGTGTCAATTGATTTCCACATTTAATAATAGTTTCGATAATCATTTGATTAATTTCTGTCCACTCATTAAAGCCGTATAAATAAATTTCATTCAATTTTGGAAACTTTTTAATAAACGTTTCAATCGATTCATTACTTAATTTTTTCATTTTTGCATAAAATCCATCAATTTTAGTGTAAACCCATTTTCGTGTTACGTCCAGTGAATAGTGTTTCTGGAAGAGAGTCCTCCGGAACTGTTGTGACACACATTCGAGTCTGAGTTTGTCTTCGAGTG
>JAQFZM010000468.1:0-31991 GCA_034695785.1 Galumna obvia
TTTTAAAATCCTGAAAGGGCTTTGTTCTATATATAATTCTGCACAAGAAGCTTTTGGAATTTTTGAAATATCTCAAGAAATTAAATATTGACAAGGAAATTTGTAAAATTTCAACTAATTTTCCGCATGTTATATAAAATACTGTAATATTTTAAAATATATTACATGATTTTTAAACTTTCATATTTTTTCAAAACTAGAATAAATAATAAATCCGTGACGTAAATTTGAGTTGAAAATTCAAACTCTAACCAAGTTAAATTAGCTTCCCCTTTTTAGGAATTATTCTCACTTATATTGAGAAACACTGTATAATGAAAATTTTCAGGATTTTTCAATTTGTGTTAGTTATATAATAAAGTTAGCTCTATTTGGTCAATCTAAAATTTTCTAGATATTTATTCAAAACCGCTATTAGTTACCGGTCAGTTACGACTAGAATTATTCTATGAAAAAGCTTGCATTTTCAAGACGAACACAATTCTGTCCACGCGATAAACCTGAAAAACATGTATGACCAACCGGCCTTCATAAACAAATTAGACACGTCCATCCTTCATAGAGTAAATTATTTTTTATGGAATTATTTAAAAAAAATATAAAAATTGAACAAGCTTATTTTATTTAATTTTAGGTATAAATTATATTGAAAATTAACGTTTATAATAATATAAAGAAAAAATATTTGATTATTTTTCAGGCATTATTTATTTCTATCTGTCCATAGTTTTTAAATATAATGGAGTTTTGACACTGAAACAATCTTTAGCAAGAATGATTCATTTGAGATTCAAATAATTATTACAGGGCTCATTTTAAAACCATATAATGTTATTTAGGAATATAAAAAATGTTATTCTAAACTCCAACTTAAACTTTCACCAGTTTCTATTCCTAATTATAATTTAATTTGGGAGAGTTTGGCATGTTTAGCAATTTTTTTGGGATCTCAATATTTGACCGATTTGGCGAATCTTTCAAACCAGGTATAAAAACTTAATAACCTTTATATAGAATAAAATAGCAATAAAATCTAAATAGTGCAAAATTTGATTTTTATGATATTTTTAAAAATTTATCTCTATAGTACGTAGATACTATCACTTTCCTGAAATCACTTCCCCGAAAATTATTTTCAACAAATTTTTTTCCCCGAATTCAAATTCTCGAAATCACAATCTCGATATTCATTTACACCACAATTATTAAATAATGAAAATTAAAAGAATCCCAAATATTATAAAAGGCTAATAGAAATAAATTATATTGTATTATTTTTTACAATCAATTAATAAATTCTATAAAATTTATAAATTTAAACAAAAAAATTAAATATATAATCAAAAGAATTTAATTTTTATTAAAGATTTAAAATCGATAAGCTAATGCTCTAAGAATATGATCTAATGTTATTTGACTTTAGTTTCAATAATTCTTTGCAATATTTGTTCTTTGTAAATTCTATATTTCTAAGATTCTGAGAATATTCCATAGAATTTAAAAGTTTATTAATAGTGATCTCTGTTTTAATTTTTTTATTAATTTTGGTAATAAATCGGTATAATCGCTATATTTCCTTCTGGCCATCACTGGGTGTAAAGCTTGGAGTTTCTCTTAATCTTGTATAATTTCGTCACATTCGCCTTCCAATTGAATTTTAAACTAATAAATTAATGAATTAATAAAATTAAATTTAAATATATAAACCATATCAACGCTTAAGGAATTTCGGTAAATGGAATAAAGCTAATGCTGATAATTTTCTCATCTTGAGACTAAATGATTCTTCGTTTTTATATTGAGAAACCAAAAGTTGTTCTTGAATTTTCCGAAAAATTGGTTGTGCAAGATGAGATTTCCTTTATTGGATTCTTACGTTTTCAAATTCTTTTCGGATTGCATTCATTGGGGCTAATTCAAAATCAGCTTTAACAACTTTTAAGTTTAATTCAATTACAATATTATTGAGATTTTCATTTAGGCCTGTAAAAGATTGTTATAATGTTCTTCCGTTTTTGATTTCATCAAAGAATTGAAAAATAGAAAAGTGGGATCACCATTGTTCATTCCGATTTGTAAATTAATTATATAGAGTTGTTAGAAAAGATGAGGAACTGATCTAAAAGTACCATCCCTAATCCAAAATTTTGATTTATTTAGAATTCTGATATTTTCTAATAAAAAATATAAGGAAACAGCTTTCATTTATAGTAATTATTTTAAATAATTGAATTCCATTTAAATTAAATTAAAATTCTTTTGGGATATTAATAATATAATTTTTTTCGGGTGGTAATCTTATATTGATTTTTCTCTTCCTTCTAATCTATAAAATAATTTTAATTATCTTGATAATAACAAAAGTTACTAACCTGTTGTTTCATAGTATTTTCTGTTGGAATATATAGTTGTAAAATTTCTGTTATTCCAATTGTGATGTTTTGGACAATTCGTGATGGATTCACTGAAGTATTTTTCGACAATTTCTTAAGATTATAAATGACCGGTGACTAATAGCGGGTTTGAATAAATATCGAGAAAATTTTAGATTGAACAAATAGAGCTTTATAATAAAACTAACTCCAATTTAAACATCCTGGAATGTTTTTTATTATATGTTTAGGGCTGGAATCCCTGCTCTGTCATAAACAAAATTATTTAAACAAAATCATTAAAGTTTATAGATAAGGGTCATTAAAATATTTAATTATATTTAAGTATTATTTTGATATATTTAAAAATAAAAATGCTTTATGGCTTCAAATTTCAAGAAAAAATAAAAATAAAAAATAAAAATATCTATTCCGATTAAATTAAGCATGCTAATTACCGAACCGAAATTAAAATTTTTTATATTTAAAAAGTTTGAGTTATCGTTAATTTTTATGGAAAAATATATAAAATTTTTAAAACCAATTTTGTTTCTTAAAGTTTGTAGTTATTTTAAATTAAATTTTAATTAAGCTTTAAACGAAATATTTTTTAAATAAAATATGATTTATTTGTAAAAAATTATATAGTGTTTAAATTGAATAAGTAGTTATATTTAAATAGTTATTGGTGAAGAAACATTTGAAACAAATGAAAAATATTGATAAATTTGATAATTTTACTTTATTTCTTTTAAAACATGATATTACAATCGAAATGACCGGTATTTGTAATCAAATAAAATATTTAATTTAATTAATAGGAAATAATTCTTCTTCTTAATGTTTTATTTTATTCCATTCAATCTTTTATAATTAAATAAATTGCTCTTCAATACACAGCAATTAGTACTTCTTAAAGATCTCTTTTTAATAACAGTTATATTTGTATTTTTTTAAATTTTCGGCTCTATCTTGGGTATTTTGGGAAAACCTACCCTATTGGCTATACCACATATAATAATTTTAATTAATCTTTATTAATTATTTATTACAATTTTAATAAAAATAAACCTTTTAAACAATAAATCTTTTATAAATCGATATTAATAAAAATCTTTTGATATTTTCAATTTTTTCATAAATTGTAATTTTTGCCTAAAATAATTTTAATATATTCCCCAAAATACATTGTATTATCACTGGGATATGGAAGAAGGGCAATATTTTTAAATTCTTTAAAACATATCAATAGCAAAATTAAACGTAATTAACAAAATTGAATTAGAAAATTTTCTTTTTTTAAATATAAATCTGAAAAATTTATTTATATTTTTGTTTTTAATATCAGGAAAAAATATTATTTTATTTTATTGAAATAATAAACATTTTTTAAAAATTTGAGTGCATAGAAACTTTATATTATAAAAACAATTATTATAAATAGTGCAAGTAGTAAACTTCATTAAGAATTATGATAAAAATAATGAAATTGTTATAGAAATAATCATATTTAATAATTTATGAAAGATTTTTATTAAATTTCTTTTCAAATTAGAAATTTTGTATTATAAGTGTTAATATAGATGCTTTGGCGAAGTTGAGATCTTTGATCACAATTTACACGTATTTCACATGACTTGCAAGATAGGTAGCATACATAAATATTAAAAACCATTAGGGTGGGCGCTGCTATCACTCAGTGAGAGAAGTTTTTTTGTAAATAAAATTAATAAATTGTTATATTTGATTGTATTAATTTGATTTAAATAATTTTTTCGGTAATTATCATTTTATAGGTGTTCTGCATCGAACTCTGAAAGAATTTTTCGGATAATTGTTATATTTTCAAAGTATTTGCGATTTTGTTTTAGTGCTGTTTTAGACTGCGTTTTGTATTGAATGTTATTTTCATCACAATTATTGCGGAAAAGAATTTCGGTTCAGAGAAATTTTTAACTTGGTTTTTAACTTAAAGTATATTCTGCTATAAATTCTTCGGCTCACTCGGAGGTAAAATCGATAGCCTTCGAGGTTTAAACCCAGACATGTATATTTTCACATTTACGAGGAATAACCCTGTGCAAACGAAGCAACTGCGAGACTTAGAAATGAGGTTATGCGATACGAATTCTCGCCCTTCGAAGCGTGTAATTTAGGTAAAAGAGAAATTGCAGCTAATATTGAGGAAGGATTTAATGTGGAGGCGGCCAAAAACGTAACTCGTTGGTGGTTATTCAAAATGTTCCAAAAGAAGCAAAAACAAAGAGCGATATCATTTAAGCGATTTTAAAGTTATGCAGATTAATGCGGGCAAACGTATATCTATTATTTATAGGGATTGCAATGTCTGGCTGCATTTTGGTTTTGATGATTTTTAAAAAGCAAATTAAGGATAGAGTTTGGAATGAATGGAATAAGAGATATACGAGAAACTTAGACAAGGCCACCACAACATGACTTATCTATAAGCATACCATTAGCCCGAACTGTATTTTGAGACCACAAAATAACTCATGAGTTAACTCAGATATTGACTGGGCATTGGGTTTATGCTCATTATTTATTTCGGATGAACAGCCAAATGAATAGATGTTCGCAACGAATGTGATAATATTACAGTTCAGACTGCTAATCATGTAATATATTACTGTGATATGTTCACTGAACATATAGAGCAACTGATGATTCTCTGATTCAGCAAAAGGGCTCTTTTTGCAACCTCAAATATGATTGAGAATCAATATTTTTGTGATAATTTTAATGACTATATTAAGCATATTGTAAATGATCTATAGATCCTCTCATAACAGAATCTAAGATTACGTTCTCTTTGTTGAAGATAAATATTTATTATTTCTTTTCTAAGCTGTGTATGGATGTACAGCATATATTTTAAATGCAAACACAAATTAATATATATAAATATATATATATTGCAGGGAAATAACTATTAGGGTATGGTTAAACCTTGATTATTTTGGAATGGCTGAACAGATTTTCATTCTGTTTTCAATAAAATAATCTAGAATAAATGATTGTTATATAAAATTAATAATAAGAAAATTGTATCAAGATAAAGTTTCTTTTATCTAGGAAGTTCAATATTTTGAAAAAAATTAGTTTTATTTAATGAAAATTTTAATTATTTGACCCTCAGCAGTTGATTTATTATTTTTTTGATCAAAAAGTGTTAAGCAAAAATGATTTTCCATATAATATATTCTATTGAAATATTACAAAATATTTGGATTAACCAAAAGTGTAATTTGTATTAAGTTACTCTATGGGCCTTAGGGTTCAAAACCCTAAAATTAAAATTGGCATAACTTTTTTATTAACCGATTTTAATGATCTTGGTATTATTTTAAACAGTTATTCCTTGTTTATCATGATAACCTAAAATATTTGATTTAATAAAAGTTGTAATCATTTAAATAACATTAATTAAAATATTAGTTTTTGTTCAGGTTCAATAAAATTATATCTAACTTGTTTCAAATTATTTCAAATTTATTTTCAATTACGTGCATTTATTCAAGATTATTTTGATGATAACAGATTGAAAATCTGTTGAGCCATTCAAGATTAATCACGTTTTAGCCATACCCTGATTGTTATTTCCTCGACTTTATTTATAAATTAAATTCATAAACTATATATTATTTTTTAAAAGTTATTGAAAATATTATGTAATAAAATAAATTAAATCTAATTGATAAATAAGTTTAATGTATTTATTTATAATCAAATACATTGGATAAATATTGTTCAATATTAAATTTTTACACTTTATTTAAAATAAACTTTAAATTATTTGTTTAAAAAATCCAATGTATTATGAAAAGTCTAATTCAAATATTATTTAAATATTATATTACAAAAATAATTTAGAATTAAGTTAAGTTAATTTTTTATTTGTTAATTGTAGTTTCTTAATGGTAGAAAATTGGATTTTGGTTAATTGGATGATCGATCTAAATAACTAATCGGGAAATGAAAAATAGTTAATAAAATCAGTCAGTTAATAAGATAGGTCATTTTATTTTTATAAAAAAATTTTATAAAATGACATACAATTACAATATAAACTAATTCGTTATTTTCTCTTGTGTTAAAATTTTTTTTAATTGTTCGCGATTATAGTTTGAATTAAGTTTTAATGTAATAAATTTCAAAACTCGATATATTTTTAAATCACTAGAAAATTATTTGAATATATAAAAATATAGTTTACAGATAATTTTAATACGATCGGTCACTAAAATGCATAAAATGCACTAAAAACTGTGTTAAGTTCTCAAATAGAGTAAAGATTATATGGTATCAATTCTTTCCTTTTAATAATATGTAAGCATAGATTTAGTAGTCACAATCATTTATTTTAACAAGAACAAAACTAAAAATAGAATACAAATCGGGCACACCTTTACATAAGACTTCGAAATAAAGTTCGTTGAAGTTAAACTAACAAGGGAGGTTACCGTAAGTTGAATTTCAGATTAACCTGAAACTTTCCTATCTTCAAAAACTCATATAATAATGAATTTAAAAAATAAAATTATCTGCTAATAAACAATATTTTTAATTTTTTTCAAAAAAATTATTTAAGTTGAGGGTCCCGTTTGTGAACATTCTTAGAGTGAAAAATTACTTGTTTGATTATTTTATGATATTTAACGAACTTGCTATTCCTATTAATGTTAGTCTTTCACAGTATTAAATTCCTAATTTGATAAATCTCTAAATTGTGAATATTTTTGAGAAAATTTACTTAAATTTTCAATTATGAATTGATATTTAATTTTAATATAATAAACAATATAATTTATTATTTCAGTGTAAAATTGTTTTAAATCAGTGAGATAGTATAATCTGTCTGTTATTTAATGCAAAATGACATGAAAAATTTTTCGTAATATGCAGATGTTCATAACATACTATGTCTAATATTTAACAAATAAACGTATAGCGAGTCATTCAATTTGTTAATTTATGTTAATAAGTTAGAGATTCATAACAAATGAGTTCATATCTGACAGAATATACTGCATATTCTCAATTATTCCAAATTTTAAGTCATAAAAGTGTTATTTTATATCAAAAAATTAAAATTTTGTATACAATTTTAACGCTTAAATTCAGTTATTATTTTGAAAAAAAATTAAAAATATTGTTTATTAGCAGAAAATTTTATTTTCTAAATTCATTATTAAATGAGTTTTAAAAGATAGGAAAGTTTCAGGTTAATCTGAAATTCAACTTACGGTAACCTCCCTTGTAAGATTTATATTAAAAATACATAAAATGTTGAAATTTTGAACTAAATATTCATTTATCTGTTTTATTTAAAATAATATTTTACACAATTATTAAAACCCTATTATTTAATACAAATAAAAGTTAATAATTAGGCATTAAAACCACCTTGCACCTCGGATTTTTTGAGATATTCCTAAAGATTTCATGCTAGATTGAATTTGTGAAATTATATGAGAGTTCCATATTTCTAGTATGTTTTGTAATGACAAAATGAATGTCACGTGACTATTTAGTAAAAACATGGAGCATTTGCATAGTTCATAGTCACAGCTCATACCAGGATTTTAAATAAGTATTTTAAATAAATTAATTAAAATCAATTGTTATATAAATTATAAGTAGTGATGGATGTTGTCGGTCAGCTAATTTTTTAAAAATCGGAGGTCATTTTCGGTCAGATGAAATTTATTTTAGGCCAAAACCTAAATTCGGAGGTCATATTCGGTCAAATGTATGAAAAACTTCGAAAACAGTATTAATATAACCTCAAGGGATGCCTACGGATTTTTTTGTCCCTATTATTACCACTCAATTAATAATTTACTAAATTAAAATATAATAAAAATTGCTTGAGTTGGTTTATAATAAAAATCAATTAGATATTTTGAATTTTTAAATTTTGCATGCCTACTTTTCTAATCTTGAGAAATATAAAAATACATATCGACTGATTTCAAACTAGTTTGTAAATAATATAAAAATTAAATAATTAATTTTAATATATTTAACAATTAGATATTTAATGAAATATTGAAATTTTATAAAAATGGAGAAGATAATATGAAAAATATTTTATGTTTATAAAATCTAAATAAAATTGTTATCTGGGTTAAATATAATTTAATTGGAATAAATAAAAGAGTAATAAATTAATAAAAAATATTATTAGGTGTATTAAAGATGATATAGAATTGAGATGAGGGTAACTTTCTGAACACAACTTTATTTTTATTTAAGGTTTTTTCGAAATTTTCACACAATTTTTTGATATTTTCGGTCAATTTCGGTAAACTGGTTTATCTGACCGAAAATAATTTTTCAAATTCGGCGGTCATATTCGGTCAAATTCGGTATCTGACCGCGAACATTCATCACTAGTTATAACTGAATTTAAGTTTTTTATAAATAAATATTTTAATTAAAGGATAAAAGGAGTTTATAAAACCTATGAAATATTTAATTAATTTTCTTAATTTAATGGTTTAACCGAAATGAGACAATTTGTTGGCACAATTGCCCAATTAAACAATAGTTAAGTGTTAAATATAATTACGTCAAACATAAGTCCTAAAATATATTAACCATTAACTGAACAAGCTCATTGTTAAGCAATAATTGGCGAATTAGAAATCAATACAGTCAAAGACCGATCTTATGAAGTCCAATGTTATGAATGACGTCTGTTATGAAGTGTAAACTATAACCAATTCATCTATAAATAGTGTATTTTAATGACCGATCATATGAACTGAATGATGATATAAACAATTTTACATTTCCCGATCACTTCTTATCCCTCCCGATCTCTGTATTTTAAAATATGAGTCGTTCACATATCTTGTTACTTTTAGTAGTTAAGTAATATGAAAGGAAAAAATATATAATTTAATTAATTTTCATTATTTTACTTAAGTTTAATGATTTATACTTTAGATATACTTTCATTAAATATTTATAATATTGATTATAATATTAATTTATTCGTAACAATAAATATTCTAAACTGTATCTCAAATTGGAAAATCCGTATTTATTACATATAAATTGTGACAAATTGTTATTCTATTACTCTAAGTCTAAGAGTGGTTCCCATTATTTTTACTTTTGATTAAAACTTTATTAATTTTAATTAATAATAATTAAAGCATTTATTAATTGAAATTAATTAAAGAAATTGTTTTGAAAAACTTGTCATCAATAGAATCGAATGTATTCTTCATTTTCTACTCTTTTTTTGACCACAACTTAAGCCATGTTTTAATCGATTCAATCGATTATGTCTTCATTTAATCCATTTCTGGATTTCATCTCATTTTAAACTTTTAGTAATAAATGGTTTTGTTTTAATTATCAACAAATGTCTCGAAAACTAAATAAATATATGAAGAAATGTGACATAAAATCATCGATTAATGAAACTGTTGTCCATCGGAAGAACTCATTCGACAGATTCGGTGATGATTTGTCTGAACTCTTATTGAGTTATCTTTCATTTGAAGACAAATTTCGTTTTGAATGTTTGTCTAAACGTTTTCAAAGACTTATCTTTAATAAAGAAACGGAAATCGATGTCTCAGTTTGTGGTTTAAACAAAACAAAGAAAATAAAGTATTTGCGATCAGTTCTGAAGAAATGTCCAAAAGTTAAGACATTTTATTTCGATATAAAAGTCATTAATAAACAAACGTTAAAATTAATGACAAATCATTTAAAACAAATGAATGGATTCAAGATTTGTCTCAATCCAAACACTTTTATTGCTTTTAAAGAAGTGCTCCAATATATGGCCCCTAAACTCGAAGATGTGGTAAATAAATCTTTTTTTAATTATTATTACAATTAATTAATGTCTTTGATTATCAGTGCTGTCATTCAAACATTGGTCGACCTTTCAATGGAAGTTCACTTTTTCAGACAAAACCATTTGAAAGACTGGAATCGATTTCAGTTGTTATCAAAGACTTAAACAATGATTTGAAAATTTTGAGAATCATTTTAGAGAACAAGAAGTCATTGAGAGCTCTATTTTTAGATGTCTTTAAAATATTGACGACAACTCAATTGAAGACATTATTCAATAATCTATTGATCGCTAAAAAATTGATAACTTTGAGAATCAATTGTTTTATATGCGATCAACTTTTCATCACTTATTTGAGACAATACTCTAAGAATTGTCCGACTCTTAAGAATATCATTTTAAGGGTCAAAATATCTGATCCTTACATTTATGAAGATATATATGGATTGAGTCAATTGAAATCTTTAACCATAAATAATATGTCCTCTAAAAAGATGACGATATTAGAAGAACCGAATGAGTGTCCAAACATTCTTGAGTTATATATTAAGGGTTTCGTAGTTTCCGATAAACTCTTCTCTTCTTTAAGTAAAGGACTTCCAAGACTTCGGATCATTGAATGCGAAAACGTTAACATAACTGAAAAATCTTTCAAAGCGTTGACTAAATTAAAGGATTTGCGAAGAATTGATTTAAAGGCAAAAACAAGCATTACTTTAGACAATAAACTCAAAGAGTTTTGGAGTTCATTTATATCGGAATCAGTTTTCTTTGATTTGTTGTTTAAATGTCAGAAATTGAATTATTTTCGGTTCGAATTTAGAGATAATAAATTCATTTTAACGAATAATCATTTGACTGACTTAAGAGACGGTAAAATTCCAGTCATTAAATATTGGTTTCCTTTGATTTAGTTATGAAAAGCATTTCCAATAATACTCTAATCACTGATCGTTTAATTTCTATATTTTCATTAAAATCAAAATATTTAAAATGAAAACAAAATTTTATTCTAATCATGACTTTTATTCACAGATTTAATAACTAAATGTTAACTTACAGTCAAAGACCGATCTTATGAAATGACGTTTGTTGTGAACTGTAAACTCTAACCAACTCTACTAAAAACAGCGCATTTTAATGACCGATAATATGAAGTGACTAATGTTATGAACAATTTTTGATTTCCCGATCACTTCATATGATCTGTCTTTGACTCTATTATTAATCACTTTCTAAATAAAATAATTATTAATCTAATTATGATTTAAAACAGTTGTAAATAATGTCAAACCCTTTGATTCATCAAAAAGTTTATTAAAAAGTGTGGATAAAGTGTCAAATGACTTAAAGCCTCATTTTTTTACTACAGTTTATAAGATTTGTTGTGAATATGTTTGACCTAATGATTAGGTCCTAATCTATAATTTGATCTAATCTTCATTTGTCGTCATTTATAAAAATTGTATTAAAATAAGAAAATTTTGTCATTTTTTGAGTATTAATGAAAGTTTTCAATTAAAGTAACGTTTTTAGTGAACACAAATTGACTCAAATTCACTGCTTTTGAGTTTGAAATTCAAATTTTGAAATCATTTCTCACTTTTAATGTCTTTTTTTTCATTTCATTTTAAATTAGTGTTCAATGATTTAATTTTAATGATTATTAACAAATGTCTCAATTATTAAGTAAACGTCTTAAGACTTGTGAAGTTAATTCATGTGTCGACAAAAAAGAAGACAATGAGAAGAACTCTTTGGACCGATTCGGCGATGACTTGACTGAACTGGTATTGAGTTATCTCTCATTTGAAGATAAGTTTCGTTTTGAATGTGTGTCCAAACGTTTCCAAAAACTTGTATTCATTAAACAAACCGAAATCGATGTCTCCATTTGTGGTTTAAACACAACGAAGAATATTAAATATTTGCGATCAGTTCTGAAGAAGTGTCGAAATGCGAAGACATTTGTCTTCACTAAAGTTACGAATAAGAAAACACTTAAACTAATGGAAGAACACTTCAGAAAATTAGATGTCATCCGAATTGGTCTCAATTCGAAGAATATTAGAGATTTGGAGGTAATTCTCAACAGTATTTCCCCAAAAGTCCAGGAAGTGGTAAATATCTAAAAATAATTACAGTTTTGAAAAATGCTTTTAAATATAGTTTAGATCCGATCTCTGGACACAATCTTTGAGTCACAGAATGTTTTTCGCCGGAAATTCTGAAAATCTTATGAATCTTCGCTCACTTTCTATTGAATTCTTAAATAAACCGAAAATTATCGAAGAGTTAGCCATAACTTTGGAGAAAAGGCGACACTCACTACGAAATATGTTCTTGGTCATTTGTGATAAGTTATCATCGAATCAGACCGAGAAGTTATTCGAAAACCTATCAAATTATAAGGAACTGAAAAGTGTGGGAATCTCTTATCATTGGTGTAATCAGTCATTCATCGATCAATTCAGACAATACTCACAAAAGGCTTCGAAGAATCTGAAGAATATCTTTTTTAAGGTTAACTCAAGTAATCCAAACATTTATTACTCAATCAATGGATTCAAACAATTGAAAACATTAGAGATTTGTTGTAATCAGTCTTTCAATAATTATTTATTGGTATCGGAGGCGCCCAAAGACTGTCCCAATATTCTTGAGTTATCTTTTAAGGGCGAAGGAATCAAATTAAAGGATGAATTCTTCAACTCATTGAGTGATCGGCAAAGAAAACTTCGGTTAATTCATTGCGGAAACTTAGATATAACTGACAATACTTTTGAGTCGTTAACAAAATTGAAAGATTTGCGAAAAATCGACTTCACTTCCGAAGAAATGAATAATTTTGTCGGAAAAAAATTCTGGAATTTATTCATATCTGAACCCAATTTCTTCGATTTGTTATCCAAATGTCAAAAATTAAGTTACTTTCGATTCAAACGTAATTCAAATGTTTATCAATTGAATGATAAAGAGTTAACTGAATTAAGAGAAGGCAATATCCCTATCGTTAGGCTCTGGTATCCAATGATTAAAAAGTAATTGATCTCAAACTATACACTAATTTATAAACGAATCAAATTAAACAAAACTATATATTAGGGCACAGTTAGCTTAATCATTCAAAATGTTAATTATCCAAAATTAAACATGTTTATCTAGTTCAATTCTTTATAATTGTAAGCTTATGATTGTATTATTCCGTTATTTTATAATAGATTTAATCATTTGTTAATAAAAAACTCTTATTTTCTATTTTAATCATTTGTCATAAGAAATGAGTTTTTTATCCTTTGTTTTCATTATTTTTAACCCTTTCTTTATAAATGAATCAAAAAATAAGTGAAACAAGTTTTGAAGTAAAGATTTTCTTATTTTTAACGAATTAATAAAATTTTATTATAATTTAATAATAAACAGAAATGAAGGCAAAAGAGGGCCTTCACTTTGAATGTTGAAGTGTTGTTCCCCAGTGAGTGTCAAACGGGAAGTAGAATTAGCCATAAATGCAAACTCGATATCCTTTTTAATAAATTCCTATTAAGAAAAGTGAAAACTATTGAGTCGTCCCATAAAAACATTGAAAGAATAGTCAACAATTCTGTGCCATCACTTGAATAATAGCACTCAAATGTCATTATTTGTTTGATATTCAAAAGTGTTTGAAGTTTCCTATGATTTTATTCACTCAATTCAATGAACTTAACCTTCAGTTGTCATACAATTGAATCATATATTAGACATTTCCCCTAAAATTAAGAATTATTTTAAAAATTATGAAAATTAAAAGATATTCATATTCTCACATCAGATGAAAGACTTAAGGATTTGGTTGAAGACATCATTTTTTAGATTCTTCTTGATTCCCAACATTTGCCATAACATCTTCGATATCACTCTTCACTTCTTCACCACTTCTTCTAATCTTATAAAACAAAAAAAAAGACATTCATTTGAGATTTGGTCGACATTTCAATAGAAATACCTAAAACTTAAAATTATTAAAATGTATAAAATAACTGTTCTTAAGATAAGATAGTTTTCTATCTTTTCCTTTAACTATAAAACTTAGTTGTCTTTCACTTCATAAGTATTCCTAATATTTATAATAAAAATATAAAAGTGTTTCTAATTATTTAATAAAATTTTAATTGAAATCAAACCTTTCATTCCTGACATTCAATGAATTTAATTAATAATAATTTATTTTTTATTTTTTTAAAAATCATTTAATAACTGATTGATTGGCAAAACTTTTATATGAATTCATTGGAATATCAATTGGTTTGTATCTGAAGTCAATATTTGTTGAATTCATTGCATTTTTAATAAGAATAATTGAAATGAGTAGTGAAGTAATGATCAAGTTCATTTTTAAACACCTCATATTCCGGTTCAATTTTAAATGTGAAGTAATGTAAACAAAAATATGTTTTTCAAATTGAGCAAGACACAAATCACGTCCTAACATATTAACTGTTGAAGTTTTTTGCTTTCCTTGGAATTTTACTTGCTCATTAAATTCACCGGGGAATGTATCACTGATTTCAAAGTTTATTTTAAGTAAGTTAAATGTGCTTGATCAATTTATAATTCTTTTTAGCAATGAAGTTCTCAAATTTAAATTATATTTTATTTGTTAATAACTATAAATATTTGAAAGTTATAGAATATAAATAATCTTGGTTAAACTATATTTCAAGTTTATAGAGGAAGTGCTAACTTTTTAATAATAATTAATTTTCTGTTATTTTTCTTTATTTTAAATATCAAATAATCAAAGTTTACATCTGTTTTCAACATTTCTCAAACAAACTCTTGAAACCCAAATGAAGTTTTAGTACTTTTATAAACTTAAAGAAACTCAAATAAAGAACAGAAAACAAAAGCTACTAAAAGTACTGAAACCTAAGCAACAGTTGATATAATTATAGTGAAGCCGACAATTAAGCATTACTTTCAATGTTAAACGAGAGAAAGTAAAAAGTTTTTTGTGATTACGATTTGGCACAAGTTTTAGACCTGAAAAAAGTTATTCGCAATAAAAATGTTTTTAAATTATTCAAAAAGTTATGATTATATCTGAAAACACGTATTTCTAATAAGAAGATTATCCTCACTATTATATACAATTAAATATAAGGAGGAGTTGAATCCGGGGTAAGTTATTGACATATTTAATGTGTAAACATTTTAAAGTTTTTGCAAACGTTTTCGTTAAATAAAGTCTAAAAAAGTTTTATTTCATTGATTTTCCTCTAAAAATAATATAATTTAAAACATATTTTAATTTAAATGCTATAAATTGATTAATTGGCTATAAATTGAAATGAACTTGCTAAATAAATAAATAAATAAATAAATATAAGTAGAGAATGCGTTAAATCAATAAAATAATTTCAGTTATTTTGAGGCATAAAATTCATTGAAAACTAATATTCGTATACTTTTATTGAACGCATTTTAAAAGTTAATTAATTTAGTTTTCAATAAAACGGCTAAATATCTGTCGAAAGTAATGTAATGTTTGTAACACTCGATAAATATAATGAGGAAATTATTGCTGAATAATTGTGAGCTATTTTTTCTTGTGTTTAACAAAACGCATAAATGTTTGTCTAATTTTAAACTTTTCTTAAACTCGTATTCATATAATAATTATTTTCATTTCACTTAACTGTTGGGAAAAACGTCTCAATACGTACGGTATTGGAGTTGAGTTTAGGGAAATGTGTTTAAAATTAAGCTGAAAAGCTCTTGTAAACTAAACTAAACTAAACTAAACTCTACTATACTCTGAACTATAAATAAAAGTAGTGTTCAGTAAATTTTTCTCTTAGTTTTGAGCGCAGTTTTAATAAAAACACTTCTTTTTTCAATCCATACTCTTTTCCCATTGCACTGGAATTTTCACTATCTTTTGACGTTTAGTTATCTTTTTAGTTTTTCTCTGAAAAATTCTCATTTGAACTCTTCCTTCAAAAATATTTTTCCGAACCAAAAGAAATTCATTCGTTTAGAAATCGGGTTCTCTTTTATATAACTTTCTTTCAAAGGATTTTTTAAATTTTTTTTCTAATTAATTGCAAAACAAAAGGGAAGACATTTCACGCTTTCTTAAGTGTAATAATTGATTGATAATTTCAACTAAAATAAACACATCATCTTGCTCATTCATTCACTCTTTCACTTAAGGAAAAGCATACCATTTCTAAAGAGTATCATTAAGTCATTTCATTTTATAATCAGAGCATAAAATGTGTTTAAAAATATTGTTTAGTTTTTTTGTCACTAATTTAACACTTTTTAAGAGAAAAACATGTTTTGTATAATTTATTGAGGATTTCTTCAAATTTTATGAATATTTTATTTTAGTTTCCGTCAACACTTGAAGCCATGGTTTGAATCCATGTACTTTTACTCATAAAATATTGATATGCGTGCAAGACACATTTTTCCTAACGTCTAAACTTTTATATCTTCAATATTTTTTCTTTACATTTGGGATTCCCTCGAATATATTAAAATTGAGGTATTTAGCTTGCAAATATTTCTCATATAATCGAGGTATCCATTATAATATACTCCCGTTGTTTGTTAGGGTCTAAGAATTGTAACATTTCTCTAAAATATTTGAATTAAATCACATTTAAGTACATAAAATCATTTACTGAATAAGTATTTTAAAAGTATTTTTAAAAGTATTTTATATAAATATTTAATATTATTTAATAATATTTAATACTCGAATACTTAGAAAAGTCTTATAGACTCTAATTATAACAATAATAAGATGAATATCCCGTCTATTATTCAGAATTTTCTCCTCGAAACTACATTTTGATTATTCATTAGATTTTTAAAGAAGGATTTATTGCATTGAATTTTCTTATTCAAAGTTATCAGATGGATATTACCAAGGTATATTATTAGAAAGAAAGAAGATGGAGATAGTGAGAGAATTCTTACTATTTTCTTGCAAGAGCAATTTCTGGTAAAATTTAGAAATAAATAGGAAGTCTTCAGTAAATTCTTTTATTTTTGTTTAAATTATTTCCATATTTTAAAACCAAATCACTGTTAAACCGGAAGACGCGGTACTGATAGTACTGACGGTAATATCGGCACTGATTGCACTGATTTTAATATTGAGGTGCGGCTCAAAAAATTCTCGAAATAATTCAAATTTTGTTTTATTTAAACTAATTGTAATTCAATAAATAACCTAGATAATTAGGTATTGCCAGCAACCAATTTGTTGATAAAATTTGTATTAAACTATGCTAAATATTTACATTGAGAAATAATCTTGGTCATCTTGGATTGAAAAACAAACATTAGAATGAATGCCAGCCCTAACCAGTAGTCAGACCAAAGAGTATATAATTTTTGTGATGTGATATGTATTTTGAAAGAGTAGTGAAATATTTATATTTATATATTCGGAAAACTATTTTGACATTTTAGCCGAAAACGCCTTTGAATTATGATAGTTGTGTCACAAACGTTGTTCACTACATTACCTCCAGGGAGTCGCTGACGACTTTAATGTCTGTTCTCTTCTAACGGTCTCCACTTCTAGCTATCAGTGCTATTACTCAGCGCACAACCACTTCGGTATATCTCAGTTTAAGTATCGCTGATTTTTTTTGCTCGACTCTCTCTCTCTCTCTCTCCCTCTCTCTCTCTCTCTCCTATCTCTCATTAGATATTCACTCCATATAAATATATTAGGTTTCTATCACTTCGATTCTGTTCAAATCCAGAATATTCTGAGTATTATGCGAGTGGTCTGAGCCCTGGCATAGAATAGCCAAAAGGCAGACTTTATAAATTGTAGCTGACACAATTCAATTTTAAGAATTAGCACCTAATTTTCTTTTATAAGATTATTAACGCACCCAACGTGTAATATAATCTAGGTTCTATTTGTTCTCCAATCATTCTTTTCTATTTTAATCCAATATTTTTTGACCTGGAACAATTCTTTTAATTCTCTTAGTATCACATTTTTCACTTCACTTTTCACTTCACTTTTCATCCGTCAATAAATAAATAAAAATAATTTATTTGTTTTTCAAAATACATAATGTATTGGCTTTCAAATCAGGAAACCTTAGATTATTTTATCCATTGAATTTTAACAAGATTAGTCTCTTATAAGAAGCTCATATAAATTCTAAACAGACTTCATTGGAACAAGCATAATAATTTAAGCATGGTCTCTGGATTAAAATTGCTTCTCTATTATTAATGCTCTTGATCAATTCTAATACTAATAGTTATTAATAAAGAAATAGAAGACATTTGTAATTAATGTTTGACTAATAATTATTCGGAAAAAACATTTGAAAAGAATTTGAATGAATTACTAAAAATAGATAAACCGATAGTTTTATGAAAAAATTAAATTTATTCAAAAGAATTAGTAAAATGAGATGACTTTTAATTAGTGCCAAAAACTGCTAAAATAGGGAATAATTTTTTCGATTCACAAATTAAAGTATAAAACAAAACGCAATCGGAATAAGTATCTGAATATTGAATATTCAAATCGTTAGTTAGTCTGCGATCGCTTTTAATCGTTGTTTCCATAGTTTCTGAGAATATGTTTATTCATAGTCTGTATATCATTATAAGGAAAAGGATGCGACGCTTTAAGTCCCTTTGGGCGGAAGGCCAGCACTACTGCACTCGCATAACGCACAGGAGGAAAGAGAACCAGAAATGAGAAAATATATGAGAGTCATGAGAGAGACTTTAGAGAAATTGGAGAGAGAGAGAGAGAGAGAGAGAGAGAGAGAGAGAGAGAGAGAGAGAGAGAGAGAGAGATTAGTGTTGGGCTGAACCGAACAATTGTTGTTAAGAGATATGAGGAAGACTTAGCCTGTGATCAGGAAATGCATTCGTAGAGCCTTTCCTTACGGAATGACAGATTTATCAAAAATGATCATTTCGGGCGTTTTGGCTCATTTAGCCCTAAGTTCTCTTAGGATAAAACTCGAGAAAAATCAATGCAAAGAACAAAATTTTTCACTTTTATTATTATTATTATTATTATAATAAACGTTAGATTTCATAATAAATATTTCATTTGAATCACCAAAAAATTTATATTAATTTTTTATTTTATTGTTTTTTATTAATTTAAATGCAATTCAGACAAAACTTATACCATTTTGTGAATAGTATTTGAAATTTACTTATTTTAACCATTTTTTAGATGTATTTCACACATATTTTGCTTTTAATATTTAAGATTTATTTCAATATCAAAATGAACACAATTTGAGAATATTTTCTATTTTTCTGATAACAATTTTCATTCAAATTATGAACAAATTTATATAATTTTTTTTTGTTATTTTGAATAATAGGACAATTTACCTTGCTCCATTATAAAAAATTGTTTATTTTTCATATTTTCAAATATTATTGATATTATAATATGATTCTTATCAATAATAAGTTCATTTCACCATATATAATTTCAGTATAATTGATGTCAACTCATATTGTGTTGTGAAACCCTTACCCCTCATCTCATTGTTTATATAGAATTTTCATTTATTTATTATTTATATTAAATTTAGTAAAATTCAATTCAAACAAAAGTCAAATTCATTTGAATCCAATTTTATTTAAATTTTTGTTTAAAAGACTTTACTTTAATCCATATATTTAGTGTCGTTTAGAACTCATTTGAATTTAAATTTAATAATTAAGTGAAAAATGTGTGATAGAAATGAGTCACTTCGACCCAAACAGCAATGGTTTGCGGTCGGGGGAAATACCGCTATTCGCTTCCAAAACATTTTCCTCCCGACCATTGATTTGCGTTATTATTATTACAAATTAAGGTATTTCTACTTTAGATATTAAATATGATATTTATTGCAAACAAAATGATTTAATTTAATTTAATTTCTAACAATTATTTTGAAAATTATCAAGCAAATAAATTACTGATAGCATTAAACAATTTAATTGTAAAGAAATCATTATTAAAAGGGAATAATGTGGAGGACATCCATCCCTTATCATTGAAGAAATGCTATTAAAATGATATCATTGTTTTTCATTCTGTATTTGAGTCATAGTTTTTGAACTGAATTTTTTCATTAATAATATTATTTATATATTATTAATATCAACAAAATATTTGATTTAATCGTTAATGATATCAATGTATGCATTAATTCTTTACATTTAAGGCAAAAGTCATTGAATTTTCAATCAATGATTAGTAATCAGAATAAATCTTTTGTTGGAGAAAACGACTATTTTATTGATATCCATATAAACCTAATTTTATTGAATTGTATTCACAATAAAAATGTTTTGAATCGACACTCAAATTTGTTGTCCGCCCAAAATAGATTCCTGGCACTGACTTATACCGCTTATAATTATACTAATTGATGAGATTAGACATCATTTGACTCATTCTCCTATGCAATCACTTATTGATTCAGACAATGGGGTAACCAAATCCATTTTCAAAACCTCAAAAAAATCAATATAATTTTGTTCTAGATTAAATTCATTTTTTTTAATTACTAAATAAATTAGTTAAAGTCTTCAGTAAATACGTCTTTTGAATTAAATTTTATTTTTGATTTATAAAAATTAAATTATTAAAAATTTTATTATTTTATGATAAGATTTAAGCTTTTGTGTTGTAAATATTCCTCAACCCGTTAACCCCTTAACCGGTTAACCCCTTAACTCCTTTGGTTTTCCTTTTATGGAAATGTTTTATATTTTTGTTTTATTCACACTCTTTATACACTTTGAGGATTAGGCTTTTGAAAAGTATAGAAGGTGATCAGGAAGTCATCTTTATAATATTGTTGTTTTATATTCCATCAAAACTATAAATTATTGTCGCATTTATTAATCAATTTTTGTTAAAAATTGTAAACATAATCGTTAAAAATATTTATTTGTCTTAAAGTTTATTTAAAGAGTACCTTGGTTACTATAGTATTCAAATGTCGGATTAGAAAAACGATTTGATTGAAAAATCTCTGTTTGACTTCGGGTTTGAAAACTATGTTTTTAGAAGAGATGAATGTCTTCTATGATTAATAGTCTCTGAATTTTATGAATCATTCAATCGATTATTTTATTGATTCAATGAACGAAAAAAAAAAGAAATTAATTCAATTCTTAAACTGAATTATCGATTAGAAAATGATAGCATCAGATCATAGGGTCTACACTTCTAATAGAGCGCTCTTTGTTTATAACTCAGAATTTTTGTTATCGAAAATAATTTTTATTTTTTTTATTAAAACAAAACTAAATTTTAAATCTAAATTCAATGGAATTCAATGAAATTTAATAATTCAATAAAAATAATAACAATAATTCTGTAAAATAAGAAACCATAAGAAAAATCATCATTTGATGCCTTCAATCGCATCGTTGCTCAGACACTGAGAGAAGGAATTCTCTACTTTAAAGGATTAGCCAACAAATCCTGAAGAATATAAATGCGAGACCAGTGCTGACTATCGTAATAGAAGTAGTGCTCAAATAATATTCAGATGTCTTCTCTGCCATACATTTAAGACTAGAAATAGAAAGAAAACTTCTAATAAGTATTCCTTTCGTGCGGCGCTCCCTATTCGGTTCGGTGCTGTATATCTCGGCACAGATATACAGCACAGCATAAAGTAAATGCAGCGCACAATTGATCAATTGTTATGCCGAACGGCCAATGGCTGGACTTCCAAAAACCTCCAACTAAGTAGCATTCGATCAATCCACTCATCTCTCTCTCTCTCTCTCTCTCTCTCGCTCTCTCTCTCTCTCTCTCTCTCTCTCTCTCTCTCCTTCTCTCCTTCTCTCTCAAAGCTCTTATAAGAGTTGGTGGCGATTAAAACGAGTATAACCGGGGCTGACATTTGTTAGGAAAAGAGTATTGGGAGAGGGAATACGGCTATTGCTTTTGTGCTGATCAAACCTATGAGAAAATCAAAAAATCGATATAAACTATTGCTTTGAAAAGAGTGTCAGAGCGCCGGAGAGTTAGTGCAATATTAGTCGATATAACTGTGAATGTAGTACTCTCTCTCTCTCCAATTCATTTCAATACATTTATCTGTTCCCTCTCGCAGTGCAAGTCCTGCCCGCCCTTTCAAATCTCTCTGTAAGTTAGCATCTGGTCTTTCAACCTGACACTACACTACTGCTAATTTGGTGTCTTTCCATTCAATTGTTAGACTCGCCGTTGCCGTCAGCCTATGTTCTAAGTGCTGTCTCTAACCCCACACCAACTCTACCCAACTATACCAAACTCTATCCAAATATTTAAATCTTTTGATTATTCTATCCTTTAGTAAAGTCCGCAACTCTTCTAATCTCAAATGACTTTCATTTGATGACTGATTGAAGAAAATTTGAATAAATTTCGAAATGAAATTTAAAACTCAATTTCTATAATTTAATGGATAGAAATTATCCCTAATTTTGTTCTATAATTTAAATAATTGGCACAAAAACCAACAAAATAATTATAAATCCATATAAAATTTAATGGATAATATTTAAATGTAATTTTTATTTTCATGATTTTCAACTCAAAACTTCTAAATTGAAGAAATCTTTTGCAGTGATATCTATATATCTTTAAAATTTTCAAATCTATTTTTAAATTAACATGCTATAAACTAATATATTTCCATGCTAAATATGTTGACGTCAGGAATAAATATTGAAAAGATAGCTGCAAGTGATCTGGAACAAATTTATTTTTATTAAAATACGTTTAATATCAATAAAATGCTTATAATTTAAACAAATTTTGCTAATATTATACTCACATAGAATTGTATTTTAACTAATATTTCAAATATATATTTATAGCGGAAGGGATAGAGTCGAGCGATGGTATGGTTTCATTGAAATGATGACATTTTCAGTAAATATATTCAACAATTTTAACGCCTTCTAAAAGTCTGATATAAGATATTTATGCAAAAGAAGTCCTATCAGTGAAAGCAATAGAGGCGTAAGAAATATGTTGTGCGAGTTGTGAGACCTTTGAGAGAGAATTTATATGTTATGCTGTGCGCTCAGTCTTGAATTTATATAACGTTATACAGAATCGGAATCGCGTGTACAACAGAACTAGTGCTCCACCATTAATGACACTGTGCTCGCAGATTATGTCTAACATTATTTCCTTTAGTGCACAGCATTTAAATGCAAATATATTCGTGTCTCATATGTATCGCCAGAAGAATATTCTGGAGAAGCATTTGATACCAAGAAATGAATGCATTGAATACCTAAAGGTTGCCATCAATTCTTTGGCGTATCATTTGACTGACCTTTTATTCTGTTCGCAATGACTGCCAAAACACTTTTGATATACTCTATTATTCTCTGTTTTAGAGTAAATTAGTGTTAAAACTAAAACCACTTTTTTCCTTTTGTTTTTCGTTTACTCTTTGGAAAACCTCTTTTCCTTCAGCTCTCAGATGGAGTACAGCCTCCTCTACATTGGATTTATTGTTATCCAATTAATCTCAATCTATCTTTAAAACAAATAAATAACTTTTTTTTGAGAAAATAAAAAGAGTAAAACCTCAGAATAAAGTCTAATCCAAAGGCATTAAAATAATTTAAATCCATTTTTCTTTTTATTTCTTCTTTATATTAGTTGATATTCTGAGCCAAATGTTTGGCAAAACTTTGTTTTCTTGTATTATATTTATTATCAAATTATTTAAATGACTTTTATTCTGATCTTTTGATTTATAATTTCTTTGTTTTAAGTTTTGAGGCCATAGTTTTGAATTTAATAAATATTTTTTTATTATTATTGGTTAGTCTTTAGTCTATTGTCATAATTACTCGAAACGTATTATGTCTGGCATTAGTTATCTTTCATATATATCATAGATTTTATTACACGTCTATAGCCATCTCTATCCAACTCTTGCGGACTCATATAATACAATATTTGGCTCTGGGCTGGAGGGGTATACAGTGAACAAACGGGGGGGAACTTCAAAAACTACACACACATACGTATTGATCAAATGCGATGTCATTAGTGGCGGCCTTTTATAGTATAGTTTGCTCTCCAGACTCATAAGGAATGACTACTCTTTACAATATATGCCTTCCAATTGTGTGTTCACTTCTTCTCTTAATGAAAGCCTGTATTCCAATCCATTCGTCAATTTTTTAGAGCCGACACTTTGATTGTTCTGACAGTCGACTCATTTTTGGAATACCTCTGAAAGTCATTCTTCAATATTAACCCGTAATTAATCAAAAAAATTATCAATCAATAAATGAAGACATTGTTTTGGTGAAGGGCTCATAAATTATTCCTGCTTAATTTTTAATTCACACTAGAATTGCAAATGTTTGTGATAGCTAATTAGAATTTGCAGACAAACTTGCCCTCCACTCCCCTAATAAATCAATTGATCAAGCTTTATATTGATCTTGATCAATCGATAAAATTATATTTTTATATTTAGAAATTCAAATATAATTAAAATGATATTAAAGTTAATCCAAAGTGTGAGTCAACTAAAATGACCGCAAAACTAATTTTGACTTAATTTTAAGCACAACTCATATGACGTTAATATTCGCCCAAAATTTTAATCTAAAATTTTTCTCTTTTGTTATAATCTTTTAATTCGTTATTCATTTTTCGATCAGTTAATGAGAGATCCGGTACTCTAAGCGCATGTCTTTCTATTCAATACTCAAATTACCATGATACTTAGTTCTCTTATATTGCTATGTAATGTTTCATTAGCAAAAGAGCCTAATTAAAATTTTACTTGCTTATTTATCTCAAGGCATTTAAAAAAAGAGGTTCCCTTTGACCAAAACCTAATATTTTATTAATCAAACCTTTGCTTCTATTTATAAATGTTTATAATAAACCTTGCTCATAATTTTTAAAAACTGATTCCGCACTAAAACATTCATTTTCTATGAGTTAAGTTGTTGTGAGTTGAATGAATGAGTGAGAGAGTGATAGAAAGAAAGAAAGAAAGAGAGGGAGAGAGAGAGAGAGAGAGCTATTACACAGTCATTGCATTAATAATATATTTGTGATTAAATGTGAACCAAAACGAAAAGCGTTCGACTTATTATGATATGAGACTTTGAATCAAAACAAACTGAGCCTCTCTTCCAATGTTATGTCATATTCAGGTAACAACAGATTAACATAAATACACCGACAAAGAGATGATTATCAGTTGAGTTGCTTTTCTTAAAGATGTTAAGAGATTGAGTCAAATGAATGCTTTACTCATTCAGGAAATAAGTTTTATATAAATTGAAATTTTCTTAAATTATTCTTTTAGTGATTATCGTTTAAATGATTGAATTCGTTAATTTTGAATAACAATTTATTTAATAATTATAATTATCCAGGATCAATTTTTAAAAATATATTTACATATTTACTGATTTGACTGATGTATGGTTTGGATATCCATTTATTTTAGAGGAAGAGATTTACTGTTATATGAGATAATACCTGATTGTAGGCAATAATTGTGTCCATACATTAATAAGATTGTGAGTAAAGGACTGACAGATTCCAAGTGATGGCGCGCTCAGACATTGAAAGTTTGTGCTCAGTTTTAGCAAAGTATGTATGTTTTGCCCATAATATCTAACATTGGAGTGAGTGTTGTCTATCTCTCCATCATTGTTGCCAATGGCAGCCAGTCCTCCATTGCTTGTGCACAGTGTTAGTGGTGTGCGCTTTGTTTCCATTCGCTTCTCTTCATAATGGTATGGCTTCTGCCATATATTGGGAACCAAATGTTGTGATTGCAATGAGTAGACACTGAGTGGCAAAACACAACTCAAAGACTGAATAACTGAAAAATTGCTGACAAATATCACATAAACTGTTAATTAGGGCTTAAAATTAAACATTGATTTTATGTACGAATTTTTTCTCACTCATCAATCGATTGGTAAGTCGTTTGCATTTATCCGATTCTGTTTTGCATTCGGTTTACGATTATTTTCATTCAACTTTTCTCTCGATTACAAACCATGTTTTCACTGATAAACTTTCCAATTAGTTGTTATTTTAAATGCTCTTAGCATTGATTTAACCAAATATCTGGTTGTCATCAATTGAATTAATTTTCTATATATTTGTTATGCTCTCCAATAAACTATTGTAATGTTAGCGGGGTACTTTTATCATTTAAATTGATCATAATACATCCGGCATCTGTTATTTTTGTTACCTTACGTTTTGAATTTGAAATTTTACATTACGTTTGGATTATATTTATGTTGATTTCAAATATTCCATTCCTTCCACTGATTTACCACTTCTTCCAAACGAAGAAATAGAATATAAGTTTTTTTTCTTAGTTTCTAATGTATTGATCGTTGATTTAAATTAAATAAAATAATAGTTTATATCGATTTAAAGTGTCGTTCGCCTTATGATACAATTGTTTGAGTTATGGAATCATTAAATAAAATAATCATTAAATTAGGTGTGAATACAGATAATGAGAAAACATTACTTTTTATACATTAAAAGAAGAAAAATTCATATTTTTTTGTTGTTTTGGGGTTTACTAAGTATTGACTGAATGGTTGACATCAGCGCCTCAAATGACACTTCTTTGCAATACATATCAATTCATTCACTTTTCATATTTTTAACTTTTGTTTTCCCTCTCTCCTCCCTCTCTCTCACCCTCTCCCCTCTCTCCCACACATACACTCACTCATTATATGAACTTACCTTTATATTAATAAAACTACCTTTATACTTTTAAAAGTAGAATTAGAAATTAACATTAATTCTAAGTGTACCTTGTTAAACTGATCATTTTAAAGTGAAATTTCTATGGAGTAGAAGAAAGTTGTGTTGACTTCCAATTGAATTATGGATGACTTTCGTTAGTATTAGACTCGAGTTCTTAAATTTCATTCAATTATTTCCTGAATTCCAAGTACTTTATCCCTAATATTACAGTTAACCTTGCTTATTTATATCGTATTTCCAATTGTCTATTTCAATTTTGAAAGTAACTACTATTATTTAGATTGAGCTTGGTCAATCATTCATTTTAATAAGTGAAAAGACAAACATCTATTTGTTGTTATTTGAAGACTTTGAAGAAAATTTAAGTTCTAATTATGGTTTTAAAAAATATTTAGTTAGTCATCTTGGTCAAAGTTAAAGATATAGTTTGAGATGAACTGAATAGTACCATGATCAACAATACAAGAAATCGATCAATAGATCAAAGTCTTGCACTTATTATCAAAAATGCATTTCTGACGGAAATTTGTCTCAGCAATCATTAAATGTGGAACAGCTGGAGGCCAGTAATAGGCCTCGGGTCAAAAGCTGAGCCAAGCCATGACTTGTGCCCTTCTATTTTTAATCACATTTATTTCTTTTCACAAAAGAATAAGTTTTTACTTAAAATAAAATTCAAAAATTGTTTACTCAATACTTGAATTGGAAGACATTTTCAATAAAATTGATGTCTGGATATCGGTTACAAAAATTGAGTGAAACACTCGATATAATCAAATAAATAATCACGAAATTGCTATTCATATATACAGCTATTGTTATGATTAGATTAAAAACTTTTTGCTTTATTTTTAATATTAACTGATTTGAAGATCAAATTCCTTCTATTATTTATTTTCTATTCCTTTTATTTGGCGCACAATTAGAATAAGCTTTAATGTCGAACACTATTTTTCATGTGTTCTGCCAGAAGAGTAGTGGCCATACGACTGGGATAATAGCCAGCAATGGCTGTATCGCTAATTGCACTTCTAATGCATCCACAGCTGATGCCTTTCGAACACTTTTCTATAATATCGATGTATTTATTCTCTTTGCAAACACTATAGACAGAGTCGAGTGTGAGATATACTCTTCTTCAAGTCTAAACTGAATAGAATAGAACTCGTAAGTTGTTCTCTCTCTCTCTCTCTCTCTCTCTCTCTCTCTCTCTCTCTCTCTCTCTCGTCTATTTTAAAGCTATACGAGACTCTTTATTATAGTGAAATGTATGCCTCATTCAAGAAATTGTTTGCTCTCTTCTCTCATATTGTCTATCAATCAGTCGTTGTCTCTGTTTGTTAGCATCGATATAGACTGTGGAGAGAGTTGTGGCGTGTCTTCCATCCAAAAAACTTTTATAATAATTTTTTTGAAAAGAATATTATAGTTTCGAGCAGTTCTTAAAAGACATAACTCTCTGCCCTTCCTTATTCTCACAAACATATCCCCACTCTTTTACCATAAGAACTATCTGTTGACTGATATATAAGAAAACTGTAAAAATTCTTTGTTTCAAATAAATTATAAATTTTTAGCCTAAAATCTTGTGTAGTATTAATTTGTTATTCCCGGAGCCTTTTTTGTCAATAAGTAAATCTTGATTCGTGTTTAATATCGCGGGCGAACTCTCGTTATAAGACTTGACACAAGAATTCTCCATTAATAAGCATTTATGGCATAAAATTAATTAAAGCGACTGTTTTTACCCACAACTCAACTAAACTCTAAAAGTATTGATTTGTTATTAAAGAAAATGAATTCAACGAAAATCATAATTAAAGTTTTGACTCTTATTTAAGTATTGAAATGTAATTAAATAATCGGTTCGACTCTTTTGTCGATTAATTGCAGTTTTATTTGACTTTCAATTATGATTTTCTTTTGATTATTTCTTATAATTGAGAAAACGGTCGCTTAGGAATCAATGGGGAGTCTATTCTATTCACCCCCTAAAGAGTGCTGGGAGTCATGAAGAAAAACAGTCCTGTGTCGAAACACAACCACTCATATATACCCTTTGATATTCTTTTGTCATTAACTTTAAGATTAATTATTCAAATCTATAATTCAATTCATAATTTAAATGAATTGAATCCTTTCTTATATTCAAAAAACAGTGAAAACAACTTTTTTTTCTCTTTTTGTGTCTCTTATTCCTAGAATTTAGATACAAATATAACAAAAAAATGACCAAGTTACTTTTAATAGTTTAAGAAATAATTTTCTTGAAACATTTTGAGATGTATTCTTGTCTCTATAATTTGAAATTCACCATGGAAACAAACAAACCAAAAAACAAATTTTTCCAGTGATCTGTAACCTATCATATCTAAATTGTCAAATTGAACTAGAAAACATTAGAGAACTCTATATTTGTCTCTGTCAATATCCAAGTTATTTCTTGTCTGATGGCTTTCAATTGGAAGGGAATCCTTCTATAAAAGTCTTATTAAAAAAAAGTGAAAAACCTCTTAACTTAGAAACTGGTCTAACGAAGAGAACGATTAGTTTTTAGAGCAAAACTCTAGAGATATGATATTCTGTGCACTAATTTTTCACATTTAATAAGAAGTATGATTTATATGAAATATTTTGCTGTTATTTTCTTATTATTTTTTTGAGTGAAATATAATTTTTTAATCCATTAATCATTTTTAGGCGAGAAATTTGTGGTTATCATTAATAGATAACAAGATTATACATTAATTTTTATAATGAAAATGGTGAAAATAGTGAGCTATTATTCCTAGAATTATCAGTTCTTTATCAGATTAAGTCCAAGTCTAGACATTCGATAATATTTTTCAATTTGAGTCAATAAAAAGTTGAATAAAAGTAAATAAATATTTTTCACGGATTCCTCTACTCATACGTCAATCTATACTTTGAGTCTTAAAAACATTTGTTGCAAAAGTATTCACAGCTAAACATAAACTGATCCGGCATTCAATGTATTTTCAGTTTCGAAATATTTCTTAGAAAACTGTAAAATATATTTGACTCAATCTTATGTCCAATAGTTTATATCGTCTGATATTTGATCTGACACTTAAAGAGTGGTTTCATTTGAGAACATCTTTTATATTAATTTTGATGTTTTAAAAGTTGTATAGAATTATACATTAGTTTCAAATAAAATGTATATTTTATGAGTAAAATATCAAATTTTCATAATTAGCTAAAACCTATCAAATAGTGAGCACAGCATCTGAAGCACAGAATAGGATCTAGGGATGATATAGCAGAATCTATGTGAAAACCTTTAATGAATGCACATACGTATATATGGCACAGCATAACAAACTACACTATGCTTTTAACCCTTTAAAGCTTTGCCTCTGTTTTATATTCAGTAAAACTTGTGAAGCAATGCATAGAAAATATTGATTTAGGATTTTTGGTAAAGTATTTTCGCTCTTCTCATCTCTCATGTGTTTGTGTTTTAAAAAGAGTGCAATTCTTTGTGGAATTGAATATATTATATATTTTGAGCCCAAAAATTAAAGAATATTTTTACTCACAAATAATAATCATAATTAAGACTAATTATATTAACTTTTCCTGAGATATACACAAATTGTAGCAAAAATGTGAACAAAATATTTTTTAGACAAAAACTACGCAATAATTCTTTATATTATAACCAGAATTGCAAAGAAATATAAGACAATCTGTGATAATAAATGTGAGAACTTTTCCCTCCTTTTGTGTTATAATTCTATTGTTTTATATCGAGATTATTATAATTAATAGAAAAATGACTTCAATTATAATAATTTCTTTTAGTCTCGTTATAACTGCCGACAGATATATATTTGTTGAGAAAAATAAGAATAAGAATATAGTTTTGAAAAACTTTTCTCAAAGACATTGAATTCTTATTATTGATCGACAGTGTGTTTCTCCAAAGGGGTTTCCTATCAAAAGTACTGAATGCTTAGGCATTGCTCATATGGGGAGCTCTGGGCTCCAGCATTAATGTATAAGTGCAGTACAGCACGATTTATGTAATCGATGCGCAAATCAACAAAATATGCCTCAAAACACTAAAAACTTCTTTTCTTTTTGTAGTTCTTCTTCAGAGTCTTATTCTTTCATTTCTTCATATTCTTCGCTCTCTTCATGTGTTTACTTCTGATTCCAGTCTTTTATTTTTCTTCCAATTTTCTACTGCTCTCTCTCTCTCTCTCTCTCTCTCTCTCTCTCTCTCTCTCTCTCTCTCTCTCTCTCTCTCTCTCTCGACTACTTTTTGGATAGTCTGAGAGCCGAATCATTTGGCAATCGGTTCGTTGGTTGTTATGCCAGACCTACTGATAGAGTGCAAAAATGTGTTTTATGTGTGGCTATCACTACAATATATACGTATATGCGTGTGATGTATGTGGTGTTTGTGTCAGCCCTCAAAAAATAGGGTAAATGAGTTCAAAAGAGAGAGGAGAGAGAGAGAGAGAGAGAGAGAGAGAGAGAGAGAACTAAAGACACATTCCTTCAAATGTCTAATTTATAGATATTTATGTTTTTTCATTCCCTTTAAACTCCGGTCTATTTATTTAAATATAAATTCAATGATGCAATTAATCCGATGCCTATCGATTGCAATAATATCCTAAATATGGTCCACATTTTTAGATATATCCTAACTCTTATTTTTTGTTATCAGAATTCCATAAATTATGGAATAACTCAAACAATTAAACAAAATATAATTTGGAAGATTTTTTCAATTGGTACTAGAATATTATTCCAAATTTGAAATACCTGTAGTAAGCAAGATAATTTAAAGTTTATATTATTCTAAAGTTATTTTAGACATATGTGTTGAGCCGTTAAAAGTGATACAAATAATAAATGACAGCTTATTATTAAAATTAAATTTGAAAACTTAAATCCACATAAATTCCATAATTTTAAGTTTCGTATAAACTCTATACAGGCTTTTAAT
>JAQFZM010000469.1:0-31949 GCA_034695785.1 Galumna obvia
CTTACTCATCCTCATTCCTTATGGAAACTAAAATAATTGTCAAAAAATTTATCAAATTACCATTCTATAAGTTTAAACATAATGAAATTTTAACATTATATAAAATATATTAAATTTTGGGTAAAAAAGGGTTAATGAACCAGCTTAATGACCATGCTCAAAATAGAATCTGCAGCTAAACTTCCAGTGATAGAATTAAATAGCGATTAACTACTTAAAATCGGTCCTTTTGTAGAGCCTTTCAATGGTTTCTATGCTAATCGGCCGACCATTAAATCGATGTCTTTTACATCCCTTTATCGAGTGATAAATAATAAATTAGTTATATCTAAGACATCAATCGATTATTTATAAATTGAAGATATTGTTTTAATATTTTCAAATGAAATGAATTCATTCAAATCCGAACTTTTGTTACGTTTTCCGATGAAATACTCAAAGTTATAGACATAAGTAGACACTCAATAGTCTCGATCTCTTTGTATATTTGCCACTATTAAATCATACACAATCGATAACTAGAATGTTAGTTGTGTCAAGTGGATTGTTAATAATTTTTTTTAATTAAAAGGTTAGTTTTTAAAGATTTGTAAGAGTTTCGAATCGAGTGACCAGATCTGTTTATTTTGTAAGCCTCTCTACCTAATTATGACAAGTTTGTTTATTTCTTACTGAGTGTCAGTAAACAACAGATAAATAGTTTACTTAAATATTTTTAAAATAACATTCATTTTAAGGAAATACCTAATAATTTTTAATATATCTCATAAAAAAATTTAATTTTTACTAAAATTTTAAAGTTTTTAATTTTTAATTAAATATTCCTTCATATAATAAAAATTTTATTAATTTAAAGTATTTATTAATTAATTTTAAAAGAATGATTTCAAATTAAGGCTCAAAATTTAAAAATTATTTAAATAATTTGCTCACTTTTGCTTTGTTATTCTTATAAACATTCTTATTAACATTGAATATAAAAATAACAAAAGATTGAACCAAGATGAAATAAATAAAGAAATGTGATCAAATGAAATAAATTAATTGAAAACAATAATTGGTGTATCCTTATTCTTTGCTAAATTTGCCACCACCACCCACCATGCTCCATACAACGAAAAATGCTACTTTAAATTTGATCGATCAGAAATCATATAAACTAGATCATTCAAATAAATTCGAGATATATTTAAGAAAATCCAATTATCCAGCTTCAAAATGATATCAAACGTTTGAAAATCGGATAAGATTATCATGGTGAAATCTCCATTTACAAATTTCAGTTACGCTTGACGTTGACTGTATATCGAATACCTCGTTTTAACGAACTCATTGTTAGGAACCAAAAAGACTTAATAAAGAAATCATACTCTTTATACACCTCTTAATAACAATCCTTCGTTATAACGAATAAAATTTTGGTCTCTACCTGTTCGTTATAAAGAGGTCACAGTGTATTTGCATTAAAGTTTAACTTTTAATTTAAGTATTTTAAGTCGAATTCGAGAAAAATATCAAATTTGAGCTCAAAAAACAAGAAAATTAAGAGAAGATCAGCTTTTTATTGCATTTTTGTGGAACAATTTCTTCTTGCCTAGGGGTACCACAAATACCCCCTGTGGCCATCCCTGTCAAAGACCGATCTTATGAAATGACGTTTGTTATGAAGTGTAAACTCTACTGTAAACTCTAATCAATTCTACTAAAAAAAAACAGTGCATTTTAATGACCGATCGTATGAACTGACCAAATGTTGTGAACTATTTTTTGATTTTCCGATCAATTCATATGATCGGTCTTTTTGACTGTTTTCGCTTATTTTTCTTATTATTTACAGCTTTTTATGTATTTTTTTCTTAGTTTTTTCCCTTTTACGAACTTTTCTCCTATTTGTCGCCGATGCCTCGGGGGAGGGGGAGTACTCAGTCTATCTGATTGGGGTATTTGTGCAACCCTTGATTTAAGCCAAAAATTGAGTAATTATTGTATTTTTGTCAGAGTTAGTTTTTATGCTTTGTTTCTTAAAAATGTCTTGTATTGTATGTACTTAACAAGACTTGATTTTGAAGAGGTCTGACGACTCCTCCCTTTATTTCTAAGAGTCTGTGGAATGCGTTTTGTTTGCAATAAATTCTTGTAAATTTTCAAACACGTTACGGTCCCATACGCTCGTATTCACAAATGAAACTTAAGTATGAGCTCAAACTTAAAACTAGTTTTGAGGAATAGAGGTAAAGCAAACTTATAGGGATGTGTAAACTTAAAAAGACTTGTTAGAGTCAATCCATTTCTATAAAGCCTTTCACGTTTACATTTGTATTAAAGGCAAAACAGTTTGAGAAAAGAAAAGATAAGAACCGCATATTTTCAGTATATACAGAAACTACGTGAGGAAATACAAATACATGTATATACTTCTTACCATTTAGTAAAATAATCGTTTGATGTTATTTATTGCTTAATAATTAAAAATTTATTAATTATTATCATATAATCATTAATTAAATCACATAATACTAATTAAAAATTAAGCAAATAACTTTTAATCAAACTTTTGGCACATTTTTCCTATTTATATATTAAATTGCATTTCCTCACTTAGTTTCTGTGTATACTGAAAGTAGGCGGTCCTTATTTTGTCTTTTCTCAAACTGCCTAACCTATAATGTAGGGTTTTTGGACGCCATATGCATTTATATTAAAATACATAAATGATTACACTTAATGATTTCATATCAAATAATATACGTACTGTTTGTTAGAGTGAATACAAAAATGAATATGGCGTCCAAAAACCCTACGTTAAAGGCTTTATAAATTATAGGCCTATAATATAGCGGCTATAATGTCGAAATGAGTACTAAAGTTCATTAACACTGCAATGCACTCAAAACTTTGACTTTCACTTGTGAATACCGCTGTTAATGTACAATAAGTAAGGTAAAAATGTTTTTGGTCTCAAATAATGAAATGATAGGCTCTACTATTAAAACTTAATAATAAGTTATTTTACTAAATATACAAATATGTTATTTAGTATTTGATCGCTAATAATGAGTTTAATTGAATTTTGAAAGTTTGAAAATGGAAATGACCACATCTTCTTCAAAAGATGGCATCAATTTAACAATTGTGTTGATATGTGTTTTGACAGTATTGGCCCAAAATGATGGCCAAACAAATGATACAAACAATAATTGTCCGGTCATTAAATTGAGATACTTTTACCGTTCAGATCACGCAACTGTTGACGAAAAGGCTGCCAACGGTAGTGCTGTGGCCGCTGTTTCTGTCCTCGATTTAGACCCCGGACTTAATGGCATTACTTCTATTGATATCGTAGATGGAGATAAGCATGGTCATTTCAGACTTGATTCTATAGGAAATTCACATATTATCCGAGTAAATGGTTCTCTGGACAGAGAGAAGATGTCCAGCTACAATCTAACCATAAGAGCTTATGATAGGGGATCACCAGTGAGGAGTTCGACCGCTTATTTAAAGATAATTGTGTATGATCATAACGACCACTCACCTAAATTCAATAAAGAAGTGTTTGAAACAACTATTACTGAATCCCAAAATCAAATCGGAATTTATGTGTTTTCATTGAGTGCTACAGATTTAGACGAAGGGATTAATTCTAATTTGTTTTATTCAATTTCGGGAACAAATTCTCATTACTTTCGAATTAATTCAATGACTGGACTCATAACTACTGACAAACTTATAGACAGAGAAAAAGTGGATTTTTTTGAACTTCGAGTGACGGCTCGAGACGGAGGTCTGAGCCCAAAATGGGCGCACGCATTGCTCAGAATTAGAGTAATCGATATAAATGACGAAGCTCCAATTATTGAATTTCCTTCTCATGTTAAATATGATAACATAACCGACACATTTAACGCTGAAATTGAAGAAAATAATATTTTGAATCTCACGTTGAAAGCTATAGATAATGACCTGGGGCTGAACGGGACAGTAGACCTGAGCTTATTATACGACTACAGCGGACTCTTTCGAATCGAAGATTTTTCAAAGCGATTAATTTCAACGAAAACACTGGATTACGAAGAGTGCACTTCTTATAAACTGCTGATTGTGGCCAAAGATAGAGCTTTACCTCAATATCAACTGAGTTCGACCACAACTATTTATATAAGAGTGAGGGATATGGACGATGTGAGTCCTGTTATTTACCCAAAAACTTATTACTCATTTGTTCCGCTCAATCAAAATCAGTTCAATTACTCGATTGTCGTGAGTCGTGTTTTAATTAAAGATTTTGATGTTTCGAGTTCTGTCACTTTTGTGATCCACTCATTTGACTCTTTAGTGCCACAAATGTTTTCTTTGAGCAGAAGTGGTGAAATCAAACTTAAAAGCTCTTTAAATTTTAGACAAATCAACAAAAATACTCCAAATTTTGTCAAATTTAATGTCAGTTGTAATGGATGTCAAAAAGGGTTTAATGACTCACAAATTCATATTTATTTAATTACTTCAGGAATAAGTCAATCCCCGAGAGAAATCATTACAAGAGTATATAATTTTGAAGTCAAAGAGAATCAACCGATTGGTTCAGTTGTCGGCAAACTCGACATAAATGTCCAAAAATATAGACTTCATATAATTTCTGGTGATATAAACAATCGGTTTATTTTAAACGAGAATTCACTTAAAATTAATAAACTTCTCGACAGAGAGACTAAAGAGAGCTATAAATTACAAATAATTGCGGCCAACAATCACTACTTTTTCCATATAGACGTCAATATTCGAGTACACGATATAAATGATTGCCATCCGGTCTTTAATGAAGAATTTATTGAAATTAATTTAAACGAAGACTTACCTCCAAAGTTGAGTGTCCATACCTTAAATGCAATAGACCCTGATTCTTCGAGCAAGAATGCAAGTATTGAATACCAACTAATATCTAATCCAAAGAACTTGTTTTACATCGACGGAAATGAATTAAAACTCTCAAAAACTCTGAACGATATGTGGGGCAGAACTGGAAATAGACGATCCGACACAATCACTATTCTTCAATTAGAGGTTATGGCTTTTGACAGACATTTGGATAAATTATTCAAAAATAATCTAAATTTCAATTCAATTGAAAAGTTTGAGAAACAAAATATGTTTAGAAATGCAGACAATAAACAAACAATTTTTGTTAAAATTAAAAGTGTTAACAGATTTCGGCCGCGTTTTGATAAACGATTTTATGAAATATCAATCACTGAATCGATTCCAGTTAACCAACAGTTTCTTAAAATAAACGCATTCGATGACGACGACAATGACATCCGATTTTCTATAAGAGAAGGAAATGTTAATCAAACGTTTGGTATTTTCCCCGATGGAAACCTATTTGTGAACAATGTTTTGGACAGAGAATCAGTTCAAGTCTTTTATTTAACAATTGATGTCTCAGAAATTAATCCAAAAAACTCAAAAAGTCATTCAAATAAAGAGGAATACAGTGATACCACTCGAGTGTTAATTCATATAATTGATGTCAACGATAATAAACCCGAGTTCTCAAAGAGTTCATTCAATTTTACAATTTCTGAAAATATGCCCATAAATACTCTTATAGGACAAGTGACCGCTTCTGATGCCGATATCGGACCTAATTCTGATTTAAAATACTCAATAATAAAATCATATTATAGTCCTTATGTCGAAATCGATGCAATTAGTGGTTATATTTGGAGTAAAACAGTTTTAGATCGAGAAATGATTTCTTGGTTTGAAATATTAATTCAAGCAGTGGATCAACCAATAGATGAGATACGACTCAGTAGTCAAGTATTGGTACGAATAAATATATTGGATGTGAACGACAATTCGCCAATTTTTGAAGTTCCCATTAATGTAACGCTAAGACCCAAAACCACAGTCGACTCCAATCTTAGCGCTGATCTCATAGTTAGTGAAGATCTTCCCATAAACACAACTCTAACTATTTTCAAAGCAAACGATTTAGATATTGATTCAAATATATCATATAAACTAGTTAACTTCTCTAATTCTCATTACTTTTCATTGGACCAAAACTCAGGAATTTTGGGTCTTCGAAAACATTTGGACAGAGAAACGATCGAACGCTTTGATGTCCGAATCGAAGCCTTTGATTCTTATTTTAGAAGTTATTTTGCACTGAATATAATCGTTGAGGACACTAATGATTGCTCTCCAGTTTGGATTAATTATACTCATAATGAGATTATAGTTCCCGAAAATATATCGATCGGAACAGAAATTTTAAAATTAGAAGCTAAAGACGCTGATGCTGGAGTGAATGCTCTTGTTCATTTTGAAATACAATCTTTAAACTACAAGAAATACTTTGATATTCTTAAACAAAGTCTTGTTGTCGTCAATAAACTCGATTACGAAACAGAAAAAGTTCATAACTTAAACATAACAGCTGTCGATGAAATGGGTCTCAAAAGTAAAGTTTTAGTTTTGAAGATTTTGATAGAAGACGTTAACGACTGTTGGCCTATATTTTCACAAAGATATGAATCGGAAGTGATTAGAGTTTCGGAAAATATAGAAATCGGCGCTAAACTCATGACTCTCCAGGCATTTGATTGCGATGCCGGTGATGTCCTCACTTTTGAAATCATTGGTTGTGATACTCACTATCAGACTCGGAAGAGATCTTTTTATTCCAAACAAAATATTGAAATCAGACATAAATATGACTCAAATAACTGTGCGCTCAAAATAGACTCAAAGAACGGAGAGATTATTAATATTAATAGTTTGGACCGCGAACTCATTGAATCAATTAATCTAAGGGTTAAAGTGAGTGATAGTGTCGGACATTTCGATAAAAAGAAACTTATCTTCTTAATCGACGACATAAACGATGAAAAACCATTTTTCATATCACCTAACACAATTATTGTTGGACAAGAAAATCTAGTAACTAAACCTCTGGGAAGGATCGAAGCAATTGATCTGGACAGTGGTGTGAACAGTGCCATCACTTATAAAATGCTTTCTACAGAATTCAATAAATATTTGTCACTCGACTCCCAAACGGGTCTCATAACGGCTACAAAACATTTCAAATCTTTAAACAGACGTCGATTTTCATTAAATATTTTGGCGACCGACGGCTCCGGATTATCAGTCAATGATAACATAACTTTCATTATATTGTCTAACGAAGAGTCAAATATCAGTTCTCCCGTCAAAAGTATATCTTTGGATATCTTTGAAAACGAACCCTTAGGGACACAAATTACTCGTTTGGAATGCAGTTCTCAAAAGAAAACACATAATAAAAGGATTACAACAAATTTCAATGAAAATTTCCAAGAGTGTGAGTTTCATGTCTTTAATTCAACGGACAGGACTTTTGCTGTGGATTCACAAACGGGTGCCGTTATTGTAGAGGGACAGATTGACAGAGAAGTCAGAGAAAGTTATCAATTAGAAATACTTTCAATTGGCAGATATACTCTCGAGAAGATTGAAGTCAGTCCTTATTTTAATAAAGATTTAATTAAAGTTTAAAAATTAAAATTTATTTCAGATTTTTATTAATATTTTGGATCAAAATGATAATCCACCGTATCTTAAGAACACTTCTGTTTCGGTTCATATAAGCGAATCGTCGCCAATAGATTTGGAAGTTTTTGATTTGTCAAAACTGATTGCAGACGAAGATATTAATAATAAGTTTGACTTTCAAATAATCAATTGTTCTTATTGTGAGGACGGACTCTTCCTTCTCAACAGAAAATCCGGAATCATTAAATTAAAGGTATTATCACTCTTTTAGTCGAAAATAATCACAATATTTGGAATCTATCGATAGTCTCGTTTGAACCGCGAAAAGATTAGTTACTATCGAATGCTTTTCGGTGTTTCGGACGGTATATACTTATTAACGTCTTCTCTGGACATATACGTGGATGATGTGAGTCAATACATACCTTAAATTTAATTTATATAATTATTTGTAATTTAATTAAATTATAGGAAAACGATAACATTCCTTATTTTAACTCAACTGAATATACGTTTAATATCGAAGAAAACACTGAGAGAGGAGTTGTGGTCAGATATTTATATAAATTTTAATTTGAAAAATAGTAAATAAGTTCTTTGATTTGAAGGCGGGACAAATTTTTGCTTTTGATGAGGATATCAGTTCTCGTCATTTGATTTATTCAATCGTTGATCAAAAGCCAATAAACGATGTCTTTTCATTGGACGCCCGTAACGGACAGATAACTCTTACTAAACACTTGGATTATGAAACTGATCCGAACCAATATGTTATCACTTGTGAAGTCAGTGACGGACATTTCAAGAGTGAAAAAGTGAAAGTAATTATTAACTTAATTAATATTGAGGACAACCCTCCAGTTTTCAATAGAACTACATATAGAGTAGAAATCTATGAAAATACGAGTATTTCTCAAATTCTTTGCGTTTCGGCGATGGATAGCGACGATTTCGGTCCTATCACTCAGAATAATGGGAAACAAACAAAACTTAAATATTATTTTGAAAACGATTTAATTCAAGCGATTAATTCAATTGAAAATTTTGAAATCGATATAAATTCGGGATGTATTTCTCTTAAAGAAGAATTGGACAGAGAAAAGAAGTCTTCTCATGAGCTCATAGTTATAGCCGATGACAGCACTTTCATTGCCAGAGCTAATGTTCACATAAAAGTATTGGATAATAACGACAACTATCCGTTCTTTGATAAGAATACTCCAAAAACTTTAAAAGTTTATGAGAACTCTGCCATCGATTCAGTAGTGTTTGGATTCAAAGCTTACGACTTGGATGAGGCGCCAAATAATTATATACAGTATGACATTATTCTGAGCGATACATCAAAGGCCGATACATTTCCCTTCACTATCGGCACAATCGATGGATTTTTGAAAATTTCCGGATTAATAGACAGAGAAGTGACCGAAAGATTTCAATTTATTATTAGAGCTAAAGATTATGGACTAAAATCATGTGAAAAGGAAATAACAATTGATGTAATCGATGTTATCGATAACCCGCCTCACTTTGAAAGCACTCAATACGAGGTCAATGTTTTTGAAAACGTAACTATTGATGACTTTGTTGTCAAATTGAAAGCAACAGATTTGGACGAAACGGACAAAATTTATTACAAGATAATAGCAGGAGATGAGCAAGGTTATTTCAAGATTAATGATGACCATATTGTAGTTGCAATGCAATTAGACTTCGAACAAATTAAGTCATTTGATCTGAAAGTTAATGCAATCGATAGCGCAGGTAATTCGGACACAACTAATGTCAAAATCAAAGTAATTAATGTTTTGGACGAATCGCCCCATTATTTCAATTCTCCGTATTCTGTCAATTGGTGTGAAAATGAGGTCGGAGTCATCGGACAATTTGAGGCTATTCTCGAGAAGTTGGAGCCCTACCAAACATATACCAACTCTTTGAATAATCGGGTCAATTATCTTCTAATTAATAATTACGAGCAATACTTTGCACTAAATTCAACAAATGGTGTCCTCAGTGTTGTTAAACCCATAGACAGAGAAAGTTTCAGAGATAAACCAGAAATCGAGCTCAGAATGATTGCAATCGACAGCCGTTCGCCACGACTTACAGGCGAAGGCATAATCTATTTAACTATTTTCGACATTAATGACAATCCGCCCATTTTTGCTCAAAAAGAATATAAGACAGAACTCATAGAGAATCACATTTATGACATCACAAAACCCATTGCAACCGTTTCCGCATCCGATCCCGACTCTAGAGATATAATAACATATTACTTATCTTCTGATTCAGACACAGACCAAAGATTTCGGATAAATAAGACGAGTGGACAGGTTTTCATCAGAAGTGAGTCTGCATTCGATCGCGAAACCAAAGATCGTTACGATATTAATATAAAAGCAACGGATTCTAAGTTTGAAACTTTTACTAAATTAGTGGTCACTATAACTGATGTCAACGATTGTCCGCCAAAAGTTCTTACAGTAAATAACCAGGACGTTATTGCATACAAAGTTGAGATAAAACTTCCCTTGGTCAAATTAAATTCTATATTGCAAAAAGATTTTCTTCTTCTTGGAATTAAAGCATTTGATTGCGATTTAAATGATAGTCAAAACTCAAGACTTCAATACAAACTAAATAACAATTCATTGAATTACTTAAAAATTGACGAAAACTCAGGAGTTATTAAAGGAGAACAAAGAATTACTCAAATTAGAGAACTAAACATCACTTTAACCACAATTGATATGTCAGACACTAATCCTCTTTCATCTGTGATTCAAATATATCTAAAAATATTAAATGATATTCGATATAAAGAATTGGATCTAGTGAAGAGTCCGCCCCAAATCATTAATATATCTGAATCGACAAAAACCAATCAAACGGTTTATAGTTTTGAAATGATCTCAAATAATGTTCAGATTATGATTTTGGGCGGAGACTCTCACAATCAGTTCCTCATTGAAAACAATCGACTTATAATCAATAAATTATTGAATTACGAAAATTTACGCGAATATGAGCTCTATTTCGAAGCCAATCGACTCATTAATGATTTAAATGAGTTTCAATATTTTCGGTTAAATATAAGGATTACAAACGAAAACGATTTGCCGCCAAAATTTGAGTTCAACTCATATAATGTAACTGTTAATGAAGAAGTGGATGCACCCATTCTTGTGACTCAAGTGGTGGCCACAGACATCGAATCAGATTCTCAATTAATCAAATATAAGATCATAAGTCCATTGAACTCTCCCTTTAAAATCGATGAATCTCTGGGAGAGATTTGGACCAATTCTAAGATAGACAGAGAAATCAATTCTCAATTTGATTTGATTGTGTCCGCAGAAGATAGCGGTGGACTTTCGAGTACAGCCATAGTTCATATCACTGTTTGTAAGTATTATTTTAAACAAATGTTTCCCTAAATTCTAACATTTGTTTTTCAATAAATGTTTAGTGGATAAGAACGATAACCCACCTCGTTTTACACGACTCTTTAGAGCTAATATTACAGAAAATGCAGAGATCGGCACTTTTGTTATACAAGTGACCAGTTCTGACAAAGACATGGGTCTCTTTTCAAAAGCCACCTATACTTTCATGAATCCATCAGAAGAGTTTGAAATCGATAGTAATTCGGGAAAAGTGTTTGTAACCAAGAATTTAGACCGAGAAGTAAAAGAGGAATATCTTATATCTGTGAGCGCTAATGACGGCAGTTGGAGGGCACAGACAACACTTACTATTAGTATTCTCGACCAAAATGATTCCACCCCTAAGTTTGATAAAGAAGTTTATGAATTCCATAAAACTATTGGAGAAAATTCTTCGAAGAGTATCGGAAAAGTGTTAGCCATTGATGGCGACAAAGACAACAACGCTATCATTACTTATAAATTCAAACATAAGTCACAATTCTTTTCAATTGATCCAAAAAGCGGTGAAATTACTTCAAAAGAGTTATCAAAACTCAGCTATAATTCTGAGCTCACATTTTTAAATCGAAAGACTCTTACAGTTTTAGCAACAGATAGGGGACAAATACCTCGGTCTTGTGAAGTGCAAGTACATATCAATATTTGGCCCAATAAAGACAATAATGAAGAGACACAAAATCCTAATAAATTGAAAATCGCGGTTCCCTTTGATTTGAAGAATAACACCATTTTATTGACATTAAATTCTAGTTTTGAATTCCAAGAAAATTACTTAAAAATAATTTCTATCGAATCAAATAAAGTGATATTTTTAGGCGAATCCCTCATCAAAATCAATGATAGCTATGAATTCAAATTAATCTCAAATTCGAGACAAATAGAGATCGAACTTATAGTAACTCAACAAAATAGTTTTGCGCCCGAATTCCTTTTAATCCAAAAACAAGTTATAATTCCTGAAAATCAACCAAAAAATCTAATAATATTCAACGGAAGAGCTAAAGATAATGATTCCGATCCAATTAATAACGCCATTACTTATGGAATTCATATTAAAAAAGTTGTTTGGAATGAAAGGGCTTTTGATTACTTAAAGAATATTTACGGAAAACAAAAAAGTCATTTATTTAAAGAAGAAAATTCTATTGAGAATATTGTCGACAATTTTGAAGAATTACGAGATATTCGAAACCCTTTTATAATTAACTCAAAAAATGGTTCAATAATTTTAAGAAATACTTTAGATTATGAGTTGATTACAGGTTACAACTTAAAAATGATAGCCAAAGACATGGCCTTCTTTACTAAGTCTTCAACACTTGATTTCGATGTTATCATAAGCGATGTTAACGACAATATCGAAAAAATGGGTAAATATTCTCAAATCAAATGATTTTTCACTACATTTACGTAGTAAAGTGTAGTATATGTAATGGTTTCGCAACCTACCCTCCCCCCCCCCGCGTGGGATGCAGGGCATAAAATTTTTTAACTTCATGTAACTCCATCGGCCCACCCACTTAACCGATCTACCCACCCACTCTACCGGCTCACCCTCCCACTCTACTGACACACCAACACTATCGGCCCACTCACCCACCCATTAATTTCAAAAAATTTATCAAATTCATATTAGGGTAATACTGTTTTTGAAATTTGATCATGATTCATTATGAAGTTCAATGAAGTTCAATGAAGTTTCAATATTTTATAAAATATATGAAATTTTGTAAAATTGTTTGTAAATGTAGTGGAAATGGGTTTGTCTTCAAACGTTTGTTCTTAATTTGCTTATATTTTCATTTAATATTAGCAGCCGAGTCATCAGATCCTAATTTAGTGACGTCTTCAGTAAATCCGGATCCGATGTCTATTGGAGTAATTCTTGTCATAACTTTTTTCTTGATCTTAATTTTGGTGATTTCCACGAGTTTTCTAATATTTCACAATCAAAAGAAGAATCAGTTGAGAGAATGTAATACAAATGAGCGGAAAATGACGGCAACCATTAAACCATATTTAGCGACAACTCCTTCCCCGCCGTCGACTTTAATGCCAACCCATCAGTCAATTGGAGGTCAAAGCAATGGCGTACATAACATTCCATTAAGAATGCCATCGAAACAACCGGATGTTGTGTCACCTGTCGTACCGCCAGCAGAAAGACCCCGACCTGTACCGCCTGCAGTTCCCGGTTCTATGAGTCACTCTGTATCTCATTGTGACAATTATACCGATAATTACAGTAATATAATGGCAGCGACGGAACACTACGATCTGGAGAATGCTTCGAGTATTGCGCCCTCAGATATTGATATCGTTTACCACTATAAGGGTTACAGAAATAGAGACACTCAACCTCTTCATCACAGACACGCACCGTTGGCCCGACTCAGTCCTTCCGTTAGCGAACTGTCATCGATGCCAAGAATTTTAACTTTACAAGACTTGAGTCCTCAGGTTCCGCCCTGTCCTCCACTAAAAAGTAGAACCACTAAACCCAAACCAATTGATAACTCAAATGAAGAGGAAGACGAAGAAGAAGAAGAAGACGAGGACGACAACCACTCCGACGATTCGTTCACGTGTTCAGAGTTTGACCAAAACTATGAACTAAATAAAAAAGATAAAGATATGATTTTCCAGAGGGTCTGGTAAATACTCATTACATAGATTTCATACAAATGGAATTCTTCGATACTTTTAATTCCAAGTGACCATAATATTGTGTCCATCATATTTCAAAAGAGAGCTCTACTCAACTTTTCATTCTCTATTTATGCCATAAATGAAAATCTATTCAATATTTCATTTATTTGTAAATAATGTTTCATCAAATCATTTCATAAATTGTTTAAAAGATTGTCTCATAGATTGAGTGCCAATTATTCCGCAAAATCTTTCTTTAAGTATAAAATATTTTATTTCAATCAATTGAATGACAATATTATAAATAAATGTAAAAATTTCAATAAATAAACAAATTTTATATAAGTTGTGTCCCATTATTCTAATATTACAGCAAATCTCATAATTCTGTCAGCGATGCTCAAAACAATGTCAGCGATGCTCAAAACAATGTCAGCGATGCTCAAAACAATGTCAGCGATGCTCAAAACAATGTCATTTGAATTGTAAATAATGTAAGAGTATAACAGACATTAAATAACCCTCAAATTTTGGTGTGACGGGTATAGCGGCCAAACGGTAAATAATGAATGCTGTAATACTGCTTATGAAATGTTGTACTCATCCAAACGAACAAATTACTAATTGACCACTTTTCGATGTGACCAATAAGTTCTTGGCAATTTGTATTATATAAGATTATTTACATTTCAGTAGATAGGACTAAACGGATATAATTTTGAGCATCGCTGATATAGTTTTGAGCTACTAGGACACAATAATTATTATGAGATTTGCTGTAAGTCAATAAAACTAAGATGTACTAATCCTAACACTCATAATAGAATTGAATTAATTATTACTGCTATGATATTAATCTACAAATGGTGTGAACTGTATCTCGTATTCAAATTCTAAATCCTCCAACAATTTGTGCAAAACTCATGAACTTATCGTTTAAAAAAGTAAATGCATTTCAAAATTCACGTGAATTTTAGTTTAATTTAGATTCGAATCAATAGTTTTCGTTATTTCTGTTAATTCGAGTCTAAGAATAATGTCTTTCTTTAAAAGTCTTAAGATGTCCTCAAAATCTACGAAATGCGAAGAATTAAGTCATGAAATAAGAGTTGAAGGAAAAAGTAAAGCATCAAATTTTGTGGCCTCTCATAAGTTTGAGTCCCATTGGAAGAAATATGAGGAATATTTACTGAAAACTGCGCCCAATGGAGAAGAACTTCTTAAACGATGGTATCGCCACCGCTTTACCAAATTTGCCAACAAAGAGTTGACAAGACTTGAAAAAGAGATACCTCAACCCATTCCAGAGCAAGAGATTTTCTTCAAGAAATACCCATATCTGAAGAAGAAATGGTGCAGTGATAAGAAGAATGGGGAGGTATTGAGTCCGTCTCCTATTCTTTTAAGAGATCGTTGGATTAGACAAAGAAAATTGGAATTTCAAAAGCGATGGTTTACTAAACACTTCTAAACATTGAAACAATTCTTACGAATTGTCGTTAATTTTCATTAATTTCTTTAATTTTTTCAATTCTTTTATTTTATTTTTATTTTTATTAATTGATTTTAATTTTAACTTATTTTTTAATACATTCAACAAAACCTTTAAATTTATTTTAAGTCAAAATTAATATTATTTAATAAAAACTATTTGTTATTTCAAATATCATATAAAATCATTTGTTTTGATTTCATTTTTATGAAATTATAATTAATTTAATATTGTTTTAAGAATTGTATATCTATTCTATTAATAGTAGTAATAATATGTTTAGACTTTAAAGTTTAGACCTGTTTTTGACGCAAACTATGTTTTGATGGGCAGTACTTACAGTCATATAAACGCCCCGTTGTTTACACTTTGATATTCATTTCGTATTAATTTTATAAAATGTTTAAATACTGTTTTGAAAAGTTTTCTGTAAATTATATTTTAAAAATGTTTAAAAACAATTTATAAATTTGTGGAAATACTTGAGTTTAGTTAAAACAATGGATTCAACTGTTTTGGACATCGGTTTACGTAATCGTCATATTTCTAGTGTTCACCTCTTTTTCAAAATACAAACCGAAAGTAAGTCTTGTTTTGATTTTGAATTTTAGTTTCACTCAAATATTTTATCTTAAAATTAAAAATCGATAAATTTTTGATTAATTTTGACTCTAAGTCTTATTCTTTCACTTAAATTAAGGCTCTTTTTTAGTATTCATTTCTCAAATTCTGGTCAAAAAGTTATTAATATTTTTGTTAATAAATGATCTTGCTCTATTTTTATTAAATTGTAATAAAGAGAATAAAATTAATTAATTTTTGTAACCAAAATATTTCCACTACTTTTGACAATCAGCCCAACCCTTACTCATTAGTTATAAACACTTTTTATATAATATGTTTGACATTGCATTTGATCTAGAAATTAATCTAGCATTTAATCTAGCATTTAATCTAGCATTTAATCTAGCATTTAATCTAGCATTTAATCTAGCATTTAATCTAGCAACCAAAATCTAGTTATTTGTATGGATTTATAGTATATTTTGAAAAACTTTATTATAGCGTTTGCTTTAACGCAATCGAATCCAAATCTAAGCGATGGTCAGAGAGAAAGAGTATTTCAAGATTGGAAGCAGGTGTTCCATAAGGTGAACATGCTCATTTCAACTGATATTTGTGATCAAAATGCAAACAAATTCGCTGTTTGTTTGGCCAGAATTGGGTTTCAAACGTGTAATGAATTACTGAAAATCATTGAAAAGTGTGGGGATATTAAATGTAAAACTATTTTTACTAAACTTTTTATGAAAAATATTCGTTCGTTACGACACGCCATCAGATTATCAAATGTCGAACATTCAGATACTTCTGAATCAAAAAATTGTGAAACATTTGAATGGAATTTAGGTTCAAATCAAACAAATGTATTGTCAGACGCTATTCGAGTCAATAGCCTTATATCGGGACAGTATTGGCTCAAAAAATACCAAAATATTGATCTCAATTGGAATCATTGGCTCAAAAAGATTATTGAATTCGCGATCAAAAGATTACAATCAAATGATTTTAAAGATTTTGAAGAAATTTTATGTCAATCGGGGCTCGAATTGGAACAAATAATACAAAATATTTATTTATTAACCACTGATTCTAATTTACGACACCTTTTAGTCAAATACAATGAAAATATAAATTTAGTTAATGAAAGAATTAATGAAAACATGTTTGAGATAAACACAAAAATTGAAAGATTAAAGTGTGAAACAAATGTCTCACTTCCTGTCCAATGGATAACTCAAATGAATTCAAATTCAGTTCAGAGAACTTTTTTTCTTTCATTTTGTCGAACAACTGATTTCGATAAAAATGTTTTGTCGCCGAATATTGTTTGGAATTATTTAATCGATAAAAACGATTTCCATTCATTATATTCATGGCTTCAGAGACTGGAGGCCGGACTCGAATCTAATACTTTTCCTTTCAATTGGAAACTTAAGGATGAAATGATTGAATCTATTGAGGAAAGAGCCTCTGTTTCTACTCGTGAAGTATTACTTAATTGGTTGGCACTCAGGGGTTGTTTCTCTCCTCAAGAAATCAATGATTTTCAAACAATTTTGAAACGTTTGGGAAGAAGTGATTCAATTACTTCGAGCACTTCTCCCAATGGGTTCATCGGAGAGAATTTGATTTTAACAAATTCTTCGCTTAAAACTAAAGAATTTTTGAATAAATTATTCGAATATTTGTGTGAACACAATCTAAATGATTTCTTATACATATTTTGCAAAAATTACAATCAAATACCCATCGCTTCAAATAATTGTTTAATAAATTTACTCAAATCTTCAATACGTTGTTATGAAAAGCCCTCGAATTCCAATATATTGGATAATATCCTTTTGATCGCACAATACGTTTATTCATTACCAAATCCTGTATCCATCACATCATTAGTTGAAAATAATTATCTCTATTTAGCACTTATTTGCGCCATATTTTCTTCTTCGACTGTTTATGAATTCTTATCACAAAAAATCAATTCTTCTGAAAATGGCGAACAACTTGTAATAAATTTCTATAGAAATCAATTTCCAATTTTCTTCAACTCTTTAAGTGAGACCTCAAATCTTATTTCAGACAAAGATTTGACTTCTGAGGCTCCAACTGTTTATAGTCTTTTAATGGATTCCATTCCTTTTGATGTCTCCAAAATGTTTTGCTGGCAATCAATGAATAATTTGACTGAAGTCAATGATCACAGCATTAAGTCAATGGTGTTTAACCATTTACCACATTTTTCTAACCCAAGTCTTGCAGAACTTTATGGACTTAAAGCGAACTTAACGTTTACATATTATTTGAACCAGGGTAGAGTCTTAGAAGCTTACAATCAGTTTATTTCCAATAGAAAACAACTAAATTCCAAGAGCATTGAAATGGCAGGTCGTCGCGCAGCTCTGGTCGCTTATAATGACACAAATGATATACAAATAGCTGTTTCGGCCATAATTTTTCAGCAGTTATTAAATGGAGACTCAACACAAACGTTAGTTCACTTATCGATCGCCAATTTTATTATGTCATTCGCCGCTGATTTCTTAAGTTTAAATCCAAAATTACAACAAATGGAACTAGCTAATCTTCTTAAGAGATCTCATTATTTTGGTGATAAAAGAGCGGCGGCTAAACTCTTGCAGTTGACGGTCACTGCAATTACGCGTAAATACAAGAATTATATGAATATTCAAATGGAAGAGTGTTATGACTGGAAAATTATTATAAGATTCGCTTCTTTACATAATCTGGAATTACCGCTCGATTTATTGATAAAATGTGCCGCTTCTGATAATTGGCTCGTTTTCACAATTTGTAGTCAATTACATCAATACCCAAAAGAATCGGTTCTGACAGCTCTTAAGTCTTTCAACAACGAATGCATTTCAGATCATTTATCGAAAGCCTTTCAAAGTTCTCATATTATTCTATCAGAAAATGAAAGCGAAAACAATACAAGAATTTTAAGACGACAACAGAGTCAGAATCGGACGACAAAACATTTGCGAAATATTCTCTATTCTAGAATTGGTTTAAATAGAATTCAAGAGTCTTCCCATTCAGATAATATGAATAAATACACAAAAAGTCCAGTAAAAGTCAGTACATCTCCGATAGAGAGCGACGACCAGTCAATTGCAAGTGAAACAGATTACGGAATGGAAACGATATCAGTTGTATCAGCTGTATCTAGCTCAAATGCTAGCGATATTGAAGAAATTACCAAAATAGAGGTCGAAAACTGTCCAAAAGATTTATTCCAAATAATGTTGAAGTTTCAGAGCGACTCTTTTATAGACATAAGAAAATCTCTCATCTATGCAAGTATTCCACTTTCAAATCCTGTTCTGTGTCTAATCGCGAGTTCAGCTGATTCTGACTCACAAAAGTTAAATTCATTCAATTGTTTTTCGAGTTGGCTCTTGGCTTCTGTAGAGTTTGCGGTTCGCAAACAATTTTGTCAAATGGAAGTCAATTTTGATGCAATCAATTGGTCGCTCGAAAATCATTATAAACTCTTAGATCTAATGATGAGAAACGATAAAAATTATTCTTTATTTCTTAGAGGAATCAAACTCTTCACTTTGAATATTTCAGTTATAAATAATTTATTAAAGTTTTTGTCACTTTTCTTATGTGAGAAAAACTATTATAGCGTCCAAAACCTAAAATCATTTCAAGATATTCTTTGGAAATATGAAGAGCCCACTCTTTGTGATAATCATTTCCAGTCTAAACAATGGATACAAAAGGCTTCGGTTATTATTTTAACGAATGCTCTCAGAATCGCCAAAAACCATGAATTGATAATTTTGTTGCGTCACTACGACTTCGCACGAATTCAGGACAGCTTTTCTCAAGAGAGTAACTATTTTTCAAATTTTACTTTTATTATAATATTTTTTTCAGTTAAAGTACACGACTTTCGCAAATTGTATCGTTTATCTCAATGTCTGATCGATACAGATATAACTCTACCGATATCTGAGATACTCTCTGAAGAAATTGATGGAAGAGACAAATCAAATACTGATGGCTTTATTCGTATAATTAATGGCGTAGTCCTAAGTCTTCAACAAAAGGCACATTTTATTGAGGCCCGAAGTTTTGCAAATATCGCAGAAATTGAAACAAACGATTTAATTATAAATGAATGGTCTCTCAAAGCCATCAATAATTTGGATTCATTTGAATTTTGGGAGAAGTGTTGGGAAAATCTAACTGAAATGGATTCCTCTCTCCGTTCGGGATTTAAATTGTTTAATAAGTTTGTGTCTCAGGTCTCGACACTTGTCGTCAAATGTTTCCTAATTTTCAAGTGTTTAATCGCTTCACAAAATTTTGAAAATCCAAAAGAAAGTACTGTTTTTGAGACAATGCTTTGGAAATATATTTTTCTTATTGAAAGTGATTCTAATTGTGATAAAAAACAAGTTTTGTCTCGAATTTGGTCGGATATCATTGATTTTATTAAAACAAATAAAAATAAAAAACATAGAATTCCTTTAGAACCAATTACTATCAACTCTTCATCCGAAGAGATTCACAAAACTATGAATAATATTATGGAAAAACTTTTAAATAATAGTTGTATAGAAAAAGCACAGGAAGTGAGTCTTATATTTAATTACCCTCATCACGACCTCGATATAGTTTTGGTGAGTTTTCATTACTTAAATATTTATTAAAATTTTTTTTTGAATAACTTTCAAGACTTGCGATAATTTGGCCAAAAAATTAATTAAAGACTTATCTGAAGCTCCACTCAGTGTTCAGCTTAAAACGAAAGCCATCGGCAGAAGAAAGAGCACAGAATTTGGTTGTCGTATGTTTTTTTTACTAAATTAAATCATATTATTCTAATTTAATTATTAATATTGTTTTCAAAGAATTCAGTGACGAACAAAAAGAGATAATAGGAATAATAGGAAGTATTACTAATTTGTCAACAATTGGACGTAAGGCCTGTCAAAGAGTTCTTCTTTACTTTAAGATTTCATGCGTGAGTCACAAAACATTTGATTTGAGAAAATTATCTCTTGATTTACAGGTCCTGAATAAAAGTTATACTGAGGTCGAGTCCTCACTAATGAGTGATTTGGAACTCTTGAAATGTTTGATATCAGCGGATGAGATGACAAACGATGCCTTAAATTTTGCTAAAGAATTGATTGCTTTGAATGAAATTCCAGACGAAAATATTTCTTCAATTATTTGTAGCGAAACATTATTTGCTTTGAAAAACAGTTCACAAGATTGCGATTATACCAGAGATAATTCATTTTCCAATTTAGTAGAGATGAGCACTAATTTTCTGTCACTCATTCGACTTCTTAACGATACCTCTATATTAGGTACTGAACTTCTAAAAGAATCCGAGAGTTTGTCCAAAGATTCAGAAAATAATTCAATGTTAACCAAACTCTATATCAAAGCTCACGAATGCTTTTCTCTTAATTGTGATGTGAGAGGAATAGCACTGGTTTTAAGAAAAACTCGACTTTTCATAACTCAAAATTTACTTCAATTAAGAGATTTTAAATCTATTTTAAGACTTTTAATGGGAATCGGAAGGTATTCAGAAATGACTTATTGTTTCGATTTGTTAAAAGAAAACAATGAATTCGAGCTTTTGATTAGTAAACACATAGAAAAAGTAAGTCTCAAATTCTTTTAAATCTAAATAGAAATTAATTGTTTTAAAGGCACCACAACTGAGGATAGCTTTACTCGATTACCTAAAAGGAGATAAAGAACTTTTTCCTTTAGTTGCGCTTCGCTTTTGTCTCTATAGAGAAATTGGAGAAAATCATGAAATGTCTGCAAAACAACAGTTCAATGATTTAAAACAAAAATTGGGAACAATTTCTTTAACGAATCAAAAGAAACAAATGGAGAACATTATGAATGAGTTAATTGACGCAAATGAAAGCTATACAAAAGGGGGCTGTTATTCAAGAGCTGACACTTGTGGAAAACTGGCCAGACTTTTGGCACTTCAAATACGTTATGTACCAAATAATGTGGTTCTTATTAATATGAACAGCACTCAAATCACTAATTTTATTGAAAATAACCACAACTTTCATGAGGTATTCAAATTAGAGACACAAATCCCACCAAAAATCACTGGTTTCGTCCGATTTGGGTCTCTAATTCAAATGTCTATCATTTCATTTTAAAACACATAAATGTTTTTAGGCTCTAATCGTTGCCGAAGCCTACGATTATCAGAGGGGTTGGGTTAACGCTCTCTTCAATCAATATATTATAAATAATGACTTCAATTATTTCATGGAATACACGTCTAAAAGAGATATCAGTAACTCTTTAGTTGAAGAAATGGTTAATAAATATATTCAATACATATCTCAAAAGAACCCAACGAATGACAAATTGGTTCAAATGACTAAATCGATGCAAAAAGTAATTCAATATATCGATGACTATGAATTGGGTTTTCGTATCGCATCTAAACTCAACTTCAATCAAATGAATCGTAAAATGTTGTCCGAAGAGAGCGGTAGTTATCTTCAAGATTTACGTAGAAATGGATTACTTTAAAATAATTTCTTTTAAAACAATTATTTTATTGTAAGAATACGTATAATAATAACCAAATTATTTAATGTTTTGCAATATTTAAAAAGTTTAATAACAAAATCCATTTCACATAAAATCATCGAATTCTTCCAAATCATTATTTCCAAGACCTGATTCGATGTCATTTCTTTCGACTCTAACAGAAATTCCTTTTCCTTTTTTCTTTCCTTTTGTTCCGGCCTTTAAGTCATTCAAATAAACTTTAGTTAAGCTTTTATTTGAAGAGACATAAGACATACCTTTTGTGCCCTAACTTTTTCATTGAAAAGTGCGGTTAAACTTCCGGTCAGTCTTTTAATGTCATCGGATTCTATAGAAACACATAATTCGCGAAACAAATTCTCCAAAAAGTTGACGAAATGCGGAGATTTGTCATAAACTAAAAGTTTGTCGACTAAACACTTTTTAAAGGACTCAAAATCTTCTCTTGAGTTAAGACTAATATCGAGTCCACTTCCGCCACTTTTTGGAACTTCTTCTCCGAAGGCCTCTTTGGCCAGAATTAGATCAGATTCTTCTTGAAGTCGTTGTCGCTCCACTTTTTCCGATAATATTTCTTCGGGTGTTTTCGGTTTCAAATTAAGTTTCTTTTCCTTCTCTTCTTTCTCTTTTTCGGCGATTTTTTGCAATTTTTTCTTTTTGGCGCTAATTTGAGTCACTTTTGGGACATCTGTTTCAATATGGGTTTCCGATGGTTCGTCCTCATCGTCCCAATTGTCTTTAACTTCTTCTTCACTGTCTTCTCCCTCCCATTTATCTATTTTAGACACACTTTTCACGTCGTTTTCTTAAACGTATTTAAAATAAATAATAAATGAAACGCAAAAAAATCGTAAAATATTTGTATGAAAAACTCAATAAAAAGGTATAAATACCCCATTCGGTCGACATTTTTACTAATATTTCTTTCTTTTCAATCAAATTAATCTAATTTGTGAACAATTTGTAAATAATTTATTTAAATAATAGAAAAAAGTGTAAAAACAAAATATATTTAATTGAAACGTGTTTTTCGTTTTATGCATTGCATACAAATGTCTCACTTTTATAGTGAATCCAATGCAACAACTTTTCAATAATAATGTCATACCATTACTCTCTTGGCTATACTATTGGCTATACTATTGGCTATACTATTGGCTACAGTCAAACACTTTTATTCAAACAAAATATCAATCATTCGTCACATATTAGTGTAGAAAAAGTCTACACAACACTCGTATTTTGTTTCAATAAAAACACATCGACTGTAGACACACTGCAGACAACTATAAATAAAATGAGACTAAACTTATTGTTGGGGCTCTAAACCAGTCAGACATCTTCGTAAGCTCTAAAAATCCCGTTTAATATCGATTTTTTAAATCTATTAGTAATTCAATAAATTTAATATTTGAGAGAAGTAATGAAGTAATGAAATAGTGATCACATATTTTACTAAAAAGTTGTCGAATAATATTATTATAGATTTGAAGAGAGTTTTCCTAAAATGACGTCAATTATTGTTTGGACGCTATTTATTGAGACCCAAACGAGAAAAGAGTGAATGCATTGAATTGTCGGCTCTTTTTTAAAAATTATTGTTTTGTAAAATACTTTGAATTCAATTGATTTAAGACTTTGAAGACTCTAACTATGGCCGGAACTATGCCTTTAAATCCTAAGCCATTCCTCAATGGTTTGACGGGAAAGGCTGTGTTAGTAAAACTGAAATGGGGTATGGAATACAAGGGATATCTCATATCAGTTGACGCTTATATGAACCTTCAATTGGCCAACACTGAAGAGTATATCGATGGCAACTGTACCGGCAATTTGGGAGAAGTCCTTATCAGATGTAATAATGTTTTGTATATAAGAGGGGTTGAAGACGAAGAAGAAGACGGAGAGATGAGAGAGTGATCACACACTTATGACACACTTATAACAATCACTTGATTTCATTACTGTATTCACTTTAATAACATTTCATTAAATAAAAAATTATTGTTTTTCGCATAAAATTAATCATATCTTTAGTTATAAAAAAACATTTAATAAATATTAATCACTTAATTCTAAATATCTATTTATTATACATTCATTGCTTTTGACTTTTCTTTACCTAAAAATTTAATGAAAAAAGTGATTCACCTATAAATTAAATTGTTCTTGCTTAATTAATGATTATATCAAAATATTTAATTCTTTTCACTTTTATTAATATAAAAAGGGATTAAATATAACTAATAATTAAATTTTAATTAATTAATTGCTTTTTAACGATTTAAGTATAAGTAGTGAATGAATCAAATTAAGTTTCAGTAATCAATTAGTTTAACAACAAATTAAGTAAATGAGTCAATCAATTTAACTATAAATTTTATAATTTCAGGAATAGGTTTATGCAAACTTTGTCTCTACAACTTAAAACAATTCACTTAATGTAAAACAATATCTGCTAAAAACTATTGAATTGATCTAGCTAATTTATATAAATTGTCACATATCTAACTCTTCAATGAACTCAATTTTGAATGATTCCACAGAATTTGAACCTTTTTTTTGTAAAACTTTTAAGTAATCAATTAATTGAGAGTTTAATTAATTTATATCATTTTAAACGATAAATGTTTAGTCACATCGTTTATGAACGACCCTTAAAGGGGACGATATTTCAGATGATGAAGTAATCACTAATAAATTGTAAACAATAGTAAACATAAAAACATTGAATTTAATGATGTATTGCGTTATTAACTGACAATTCGTTGTATTTTATTTAATTTTAATTGTGAATACATTTTAGGATTTTTATACATTTGATTCCGTCTCATATCTTATTTAATGTCATCTGATCTCTGATTTATTCATTTGATGGCAAACGAAAGAATTTATGGTTGGACTCAAAGTACGGATTCGGCAACTCTTGAGGTCAAACATTTTTACCATTTTTTCCCCATTTCTTACATTTAATGCCAGAAATTAATATTTTATTTCAATTAATATTTTCTTTAATTTAATACAATTTTGGGTTTTTATGCCTTAGAATTAATTAAAATTATTATTTATTTGAGCCATAAATTTGGGAAAATTAAAAAAAAATATAGTAATGGAATTAATGACTGAATTAATCAAGATTATTGTTAAGATTATTAGGATTATTATGATTATTGTTAAGATTATAATATTTTGATTATTTAAACTTATATTTTAGTGAAGTTATGATATTTTTTTTAAAAATTAATTTTGTAACGAGTTTTTGACGTAAAGCCTAAAAATTGTCGATTAATTGTTGATAAGTAAAATGTTTTAATGATTTATTAAAATCTAATGACTAATGAATTTAACAAATTATTTGAAAGTTGTATTAAATGAATTACTTAATAAAAGGATGCGTCAAATATACGACTTTTACGTTTGAAAGTGTTTGCGGGACACAATTTGGCCAAAAAAGACATCTTTGGTGCGAGTGATCCGTACGTCAGAATAGATTTGGTCCGAAACGCAGACGAGTCGGTCATTGATTCGGTTTATACTAAAACAAAGAAAAAAGTATTTCTTATTTATGTCTCGATTTGACTATAAAATAGTTTTATGTGTTCAGACCCTAAACCCCAAATGGGAGGAAGAGTTCATTTTCCGCGTAAACCCCAATAATCACAGACTCTTATTAGAAGTATTCGATGAAAACCGGTTAACTCGAGATGACTTCCTTGGAATGGTTGAGTTACCCCTTCATAACATTCCATCGGAAAGACCCGATCGAATGCCATCTCAAAAATTTTATATACTTCGGCCGCGAAGGTATACCTTATAATACCTTATAATTTAGTATAATTTAGTATAATTTAGTGTTGAAATTTGTAAAATATTAACAATAATTGATAGTCATTGGTCAACACCTTTTTATAATAGAGTTTGATTATGATACAACGTATAGGGAAAGGTCAAATATTAGTTATAACTTCCAATTGGAATTTCAGGCCCTTTTTATCTCATTCCTAAATACTATTATCAGGATAATTGAAAAATAAAGCCCTTAATATTTTGTTGAAATTCAAATGTTTCACCTTTAGTATACTATGTATCATGATCAAACTCTATTAAAAAAGATGCTGACAAATGACTAACAATTATTGTTCATATTTTCAGTCGTGAACTTTAAATATTCCGAATCTAAGTTATAACTTATAAGGATATGATTTTTTAATGAACTTGGTAATAGTATTGAGACTGCTACTTTTTTCAATCCTAACTTATAATACATTCTATAATTAGATTTACATAATTTTTATTTTTGGTTTTAGTGCGCGTTCCAAAGTGAAAGGTCATTTACAACTGTACCATGCTTATATTACTCCCAATGAAGAAGAAGAAACGCAATCTATTCAGGAAAATGAGGTCTTAATAATTATTGTAAAATTATTGAAACTAATATAAAATGAATGACAGCCCGGTTGGGAAGTGGTTGATGTCGAGAATGGCACAGAAGAATCGGCGGCTCAGCCTATTGTAGACTCAGGTGTATCGGATACTCTTCCTGGTACTCTTCCTTCTGGTTGGGAGGAAAGACAGGATGCAAACGGACGAACGTATTTTGTTAATCATATCGCGCGCACCACTCAATGGGATCGACCGACTGAGTAATTATTTAATCATAATTTAGTTTTACATGAATTACTTTTTTTCAGTACAATCAGTATTAATGAGGACCAAACGCAACAAAGAAGTCTAGAGTCAGCTCAAGAGTTTAGACGTCGAGTTCATATAAGTGACGATCAAAATAGTGAACAGAGTTCTACCACTTCTAGTGAGGAGTCTATTGAAGTACGAAATACTTTTATTAAATATCTTTTTTTTTCTATTCATTAATTGAAAACACTTTTTGAATGAATCGTTGCATTTAATTAATTATTTTGTTAACAATTTTAAGTTTATATTAATTTTAAATTAACTGCTCGTTAAGTCATTAGAATCTCATCGAAAGGCACTGTCGGCTATCCGTTTAAATCCTTCATTGATAACAACTCGACGACATTCAGAGGTTCTGAACCTTTAATTATGAAAACTATGAATAGCAAAGAATAGTTTTTGGGCTAATCTTTAACTCGCGCTGACATTTGCTTTTAGTACATTTACTTAAAAGCTTTTTAGTGAATCCATTTGTTGCACATTTGTTTGTCATTTAGAGACCAATCGTTTAAATTTGTTTTGCATTTTTGTTGGAATATCTTTTAAAAGCCTTTTGTCATAAAATCACGACTCACTTATGAATCTCTGTTTCAATAAAAGTGTCGACAATACAAAAGGTCTTAATTTCACACAATTAAAAAATCTTAATCATTGTTAAACCAAATTTACAATTTTAAGTTACTATTAAATGATGACACAATTATTGGAAACAGATTTATGTCGCTTCCGATATAGTGATTAAGTAGTAAGTCATGAAAAATGACTTATTATTTCAAAATTAGTTTAACTTTAGTTTTGCTTCAATTGATATATGTTTGGCTTAAATGATAGGATTTATTAAATTAGTTAATAATTGAGTTTATTATTACTCAATAGCCGGTGCCAACGACTCCGGCCGGACCCTCAAATACTGAGCGATTGGGCTCTTTAGGCATTTCGAGGGGATCTCCTATTTCTCATTCTAATGATGGTTTACCGAATGGCTGGTCATTACAAGTGGCTCCAAACGGACGCATATTTTTTATCGATCACAACACAAAAACTACGACTTGGATTGACCCCCGAACAGGAAAGGCTAGTCCTTCTCCCAATCAGACCAGTGTTCCCAATAGACCCAAATTCAATACTGTCGATGATTTGGGACCCCTTCCAGACGGTTGGGAAGAGAGAGTGCATACCGACGGCCGTATATTTTTCATCGATCACAGTATGACTTAACTCTTAATCTAATCTTAATCTAACGATTAATGTTTGTATTGTTCTCTTTAGACAATAGAGTGACGCAATGGGATGATCCGCGACTCAATAATCCCAATATTGCCGGTCCTGCGGTCCCATATTCTCGGGATTATAAGCGTAAATATGAGTACTTACAGCTACGACTGCCCCGACCCTCAAACGTGCCAAACAAATTCGAGATCAAAGTGAGCCGAACAAACATTTTCGAGGACTCTTATCGCGCCATCTCTGGCGTCAGTCGCGTTGATTTACTCAAAACCAAACTATGGGTCGAATTCGATAATGAAGAGGTACTGGACTACGGGGGCGCATCTCGAGAGTGGTTTTATCTCTTATCCAAAGAAATGTTTAATCCTTATTATGGTTTATTCGAATACTCGGCGGCCGACAACTATACTCTTCAAATAAATCCTTTCTCTGGAATGTGTAACGAAGAACACTTGTCGTACTTCAAATTCATTGGACGCGTCGCCGGAATGGCTATATTTCACGGTTCGATTACTTTATTATAATTTTTTAATTAATAAATCAAATGTTAGGCAAACTTTTGGAGGCGTTTTTCATTCGTCCGTTTTATAAAATGATGTTAAGTAAAGCCATTCAACTTAAAGACATGGAAAGCGTCGATACCGAGTATTTTAATTCTCTAAAATGGATTATGGAAAACGATCCCTCAGAACTTGACCTCAGATTCTCAATTGATGAGGACCTTTTCGGACAAATAGAACAGAGAGAACTTAAGGACAAAGGCTCTCAAATACCGGTCACTCAAGAAAACAAACTCGAATATATTGAGTATTGATTTTAGCTAAAGTTAAACTATAATTGATTTCATTTAATTATTCTTTTTAATAGTTGTGTTATTCAGTGGCGTTTCGTATCGCGAATTTTACCGCAAATGAATGCATTTCTCGAAGGATTCAATGAATTAATTCCTTTAAGTCTCATAAAAGTGTTCGACGAACACGAATTGGAACTTTTAATGTGTGGTATCGGAAACGTTGACGTCAAAGATTGGAAACAAAATACTGTCTATAAAGGAAGTTATCATCCGAACCATATTGTCATCCAATGGTTTTGGAGGGTTGTCATCAAATTTTGCATATTTTGTATTGAATTTGATTATTTTCAGGTCGTCCTCTCATTTAATAATGAGATGCGTTCGCGTTTACTTCAGTTCGTCACCGGAACCTCACGCGTACCGATGAATGGATTTAAAGAACTCTATGGAAGTAATGGTCCCCAACTGTTTACCATTGAAAAGTGGGGAACGCCTCATAATTTACCCCGTTCTCACACCTGGTATTTTATATTTGATTTAAAATGAAGTGAAAATTAATTTTTGGATTATAGTTTCAATCGATTGGATTTACCCTCATATGAAAGTTATCAGGAATTAAGAGAAAAATTAATTCAAGCGATCGAAGGGTCAGAATCTTTTGGTGGAGTCGATTGAATTCCAAATTTGATTCCAAACTTTTGCCCGATTCTGAGAACAGAGTCATTTGCAATCGAATTATCGTATTTTGTATTAAACTTTAATATAAGTCCACTTTTGGGCAAATGTTGGACTCTTCCTATACTTAAGAACGAGAGAAGTGCAAAGACTTTACTTTGAAATCAACTTTAAATAGAAGATTAAGAAATATATTGAAATGTAATGTATTGAGGGATCATTTATTTTAAAAACGGTTGACTTTTAAAATGAATATTTAGCCTCTCCTTTGCACAGCTCTTTCTTATGCACTAAATTTAATATAAATCTATTTATAGCGAGAAAATCGATTGAAAGACTCTGTGATTTTCATAAACTGTTCATAAATTATCGTATATTTTATTCGTGATATTAATTAAAATTCGCTTAAAATTGTTTTTTGTTGTCAAAAGCGATCAGATTTTAAACAATTTTATATAAAAAATCTTAACTTTAAAGCAATTATAATGCAATTTAAGGTATTATTCGATTATATTATAAAATTATATTTAATATATTCGTTGATTAAAGAAAATCAATTTATCTCTGAATGAATTGAAAAGATTTTTATTAATTATGAAAACTTCAAAACTATTTAGAGTTTATTAAAATTAGAGTTGAAATGAATATTAATTAAATAAAGAGATGTCCACTAATCAGAGGAGTGGAACCATTTATGATCCAAAACCTGTTTCATTGTATATCTTTTTTGAAGGTCGGGCTCTAATTGTCGTTGAATCAGGTCTTTACACAAATCCGACAAATTTGGAAGGAATTGTAATTTTCTATTCATTTGTATCTTGTACATTTCTTTTAAATTTTTGTCAATAAAAGGAAGCCTACAATTGACCAAAACATAGAGGACAACACCCATTGACCAGACATCGCTTTTTATTGGATTATAGGGTTGAACTCTCAAGACTTCAGGTGCGGCATAGGCTGCACTTCCACAATAAGTAGTACTGAGTAGTCTCTCTCCGGTAGAACTTTCAAAACATGTGCGCGAAAAACCAAAGTCACTGATTTTGGATATAGTCTTCTCTTTGTTTAAGAGAAGCATATTTTCACATTTAATGTCTCTGTGAGCGAATCCCTGTTCATGTATATATCTGAGGGCATCGGCCACTCCTTTATAAAGATCTTTAGCCTTTAATTCACAAATAGGACCCGCTTTAACCAATTGAAGAAAGTCTCCGCCCTCTGCCATTTCCATGAATATATAGATTCTCACGTCTTTCAGAGTATATATTTGAAGAACTGCTATTATGTTTGGATGTTTTAACTTGGTCATTGTATATAACTCTCGCGGTAAGAACTTTTTCCTAACTTCATCGGATGTTTTATCAAGATCAATTATCTTAACGGCTACTTTCATTTCTTTCATAAATGCTTTGCATACAATACTAAACGACCCGCTATTCAATTCTGTTCCGATAGTTATTCCCTTCTTTTTCAATAAATCGATGTCATATTCCGGTAGTTTTGGTATCTTTTTTTGTTTAACCGATTTTAGCTCATCTTTAGGTTTGGATATCTGTCCACTTGTCGGTACAGATGTCTGTCCAGTTGTTGGAACAGATGTTTGTCCAGTGGTGGGTACAGGTGTCTGTCCAGTTGGCAGTGCGGGTGAGGTCTGTCCACCAAAACTCGAATCTTTAGGTATTGTATTTGATTTAGAATTTGATTTGGATGTCTGTCCTGATGTCTGTTCAGATGTTTGTCCAGATGTGTGCGCCGATGAAGTCTGTCCAACATTTGAAACTTTAGGCCTAACATTTGATTCAGGATTTGGTTTTAATGTATGACCAGTCTTTTGACCGGAAGTCTGTGCCGATGATGTTTGTCCGGGAGATGTCTTTTCTCCGTTTGAATCTTTAGGTTTTGAATTAGGGTTTGATTTGGAAGTCATTAGTTTTCAATAAAAGAAGATTTAAATAAACTTAAAATAAAACTTAATTTGATTTAAAACTGAAACAAATTTTAAAAACTAATTTCAATTCGCGAGAAATAATAATAAATAATTTTATTTACAGATAAAAGATATAATAAATTATTAATAATAAGTTTCATTGAATACAATTAAATTCAAATCTCTTATCGCGAGCTTTGAATCAAAAATAATTCAAAAGATATAAAAAGTTATTTTAAATTTGAAAAATCAGTTAATAGTTGTCACTAAAGAGTTCTTAAAGATATGCCTTTTTATACGAAAAGAATGGTTCGGTATTTGGAGGGAAAGGAAGGAAAGAAGAAGAAGAAGAAG
>JAQFZM010000470.1:0-31948 GCA_034695785.1 Galumna obvia
GAGGTCATAGAAATCTGTACAATAATTAAAGGTTTTTATTAATAGAATTCTTATTATAATATTAGAAATAACTTTTAGAGATTTAGAGGTCTATTCCATTATAAATATTAGAGTTTAGGTGTTTATTGAGTTCTAGAATGGAATTTAATATTAATGGAATTAGTGAATGATATCTAAAAATAGAGAATATTGTAGTCTAGAGTTCCGGGTTTAAGATTAAAGCTTCTTTTGATGTCCAGAGCCGACTCCTCGGGCCATAAGGTAAAGTTATAGACATCAGAAGTGCTGCTCTCTGTCATCAAAAGGCCTATTACCCCGGAGGGTTTCTTAGCCCGTTTCATAAGGAATTGATTAAAATTAAGGCTTACTTTTCGATTGTCCACCACTTATGACATCTAAATTCAAAGTTTGTTTATTTAACTATAATTTGAAACAAAAAATATAATCGAAAAACAAATTTTAATTATAATTAAAACCAAATAAAAAATCACTAAAAAAGTCTATACATAAGACTTGAGTTAACACCAATTGATTGACAATAAATTGTGTTTAACCGCTAAAACTTTATTTGCTTTTAATTAAAACTTTAAATTACTCCAAAAGAGGGAAATTAATTGTGATTAAATTCATTTATTTATTAAGGATTAATATTAATTGTATTATAAATGTAATTACAATTTTGTTTTAATTAAATCCCATATTTATAATGAAAGTTCTAAATTAGGAGAATTAATATACAGAAAAGTTTGAGTGTAGTTTGAATGTGATTTGACTGTAATCTTATATTTGATGTAAGAAATGTCTTAATCTTTAAAGAATTTTATAAAAAAGTTTAAATCATTTAATGAAAAACCAATAAATAAATGAATAAATAATTTGATTGAATTACAGATACGGCAGTGAATTATCGCTGATCTCTGATTTTACGCAAAACAACTTCAGTTCATATCTGGCGAACCAATGGCTCAAAGAAGACTCGTCTAGTCGTCAGTCGTTTTGGATTGGATTCCAATCGATCGACAATTTGTCAACGAATACACTCGAGTCGGCCTCCGGTCGATTCATAAGCAAATATGTGGGCTTCTGGAGGGCAGACCAGCCAAATGTCAAACACGGAGAGTGTGTCCGATCATCGCTCACCGATTGGTCGCCGACAGTTGTTAATGATATACAACAAACTCAACAGACGTGGGAATTGGCCCCCTGTGAAGACCTCTTACCTTTCGTTTGCCAAAAACAGACCTGTCCTTCAGGTTTTATATCAATAAATTATAGAAAATAAATTAATTCAATTATCGCTTAATGTTTAGGTTCACACCATTGCTCTAACGGTAAATGCATTAACAGTGCATTTAAATGTGACGGACAGGACGACTGTGGAGACAAATCTGATGAAATGGATTGTCCCCGAAAGTGTCACTACTATTTGCAGAGTTCGGGCGATAAAGTCGTTTCTCCCAATTACCCGAACAGATACGATGGAAACTCTGATTGCAAGTGGACTCTGGAGGGTCCCATTGGCTCTGGAATGGTCTTACAATTTAGTGAATTCGATACCGAATCCAATTTCGATAGCGTACAGATTCTGGCCGGTGGTCGCACTGAAGAGTCGAGCGTTAATTTGGCCACACTTTCAGGCCACCAAAACCTGAGCTCAAGAATGTTTACGACCGGTTCCAACCTTATGATCGTTAAATTCCGATCGGACGCCAGTGTCGAGAAAAGAGGATTCCGCGCCTCCTGGAAGACAGAACCCATTAAATGTGGCGGAGAAATGTTTGCCACAACTGCTGCACAAGTTATCACATCTCCATTATATCCCGAACCATATCCGGGAGGATTGGAATGTGTTTATGTCATAAGCGCACCACAAGGAAAGACTGTCACTCTAGAAGTGGTTGAATTAGATTTAGAACCTGAAAAAGACTATATTTATGTTAGGGATGGCTCGGGTTCTACTTATCCTCTTTTGGCTAAATTGAGTGGAAATCTGTCCGATAATTCCCGATATATAGTGTCGACCGGAAATAAACTGTATTTGTATTTCTACAGTAGTTTTGGTGACAGTAGAAGAGGGTTTGCCATTAGATTTCGTGGTGGCTGTGAAATTGAATACATAGCAGAAGCCGGAAATGTCTCTTCACCCGCATATGGGGTCGCAAAATACCCGCCCAACCAAAACTGTATTTACCGATTGTCGCGACCCTCTGGAGGTTCGCTTTCGATATTATTCAACGATTTTGAAGTGTCCTCTGAAGACACGCTTCAGATTTATGACGGAATCGATACAAATACCGGTATATCATTGCATCCAAACCGTGGGTTTAGTGTAAAAACAAAACCGGTTGGACTGACTCTAACGGCTTCTTCTGGAAGAATGTTAATTATTTTTAAGAGCAATGCTATGACTGCAGGCAAGGGATGGTCGGCCAGCTTTTCAGCTGATTGTCCTCAATTGAAGATCGGTTTGAATGCATTGTCTTCTTCTCGAGGAACAATGTTTGGCGCAAAAGTTACGTTTACGTGTCCTACAGGACAGGAGTTTAGTAATGGACAGACAAAACTTATGACAGAATGCCTTCAAAGTGGAAAGTGGTCGCTATCAACAATTCCTGACTGTCAGGAACGCTATTGTGGACCTGTTCCACAAATTGACAATGGATTTGCAGTGGCCTCAACTAATGTCACCTATAGGGGAACGGCTACCTATCAATGTTATGCAGGCTTTGCTTTTCCATCCAGTCTTCACACAGAATTCATTCGTTGCACAGAAGAAGGAAAGTGGGAGAAACTACCCCTTTGTTTGGCGTCTTCGTGTCCATCCCTTCCCGAAACTCCGAACGCCATTCAGTCAGTGATGACGGGCGGCAATAATCGTAGTTATAGTTATGGAACAATAATTAGATTTGAATGCGAACCGGGTTTTCACAGACACGGCATTCCTATTATTGCCTGTACTTCTGTAGGCCAGTGGTCAGGACTACCGCCAAGCTGTGAACGTTCCCCCTGTCCTATAGTTCCAACCATTGAATATGGATTCATTGTTGACACACAACGAAAATATTTGTTTGGAGACGAAGCGAGAGTTCAGTGCAATCGCGGATATAAACTGGACGGCCATCCGGTCATCAAATGCGGCGCAAATCAAACGTTTGATAATTTGCCGAAATGTCGAGACGTCGACGAATGTCTCTCTTCTTCTGCCTGTGATTTAGCGTCGACTCATTGCAGTAACACAAATGGCGGACATTTCTGTAAATGTAAAGAAGGTTTCGAACCAAACCTCAACTGTCGACCCGTCAGTGATTTAGGACTGACTTCGGGGGGTATTCCCGACACATCTATTAAGGTTTCAGGAGTTGAAAACGGATATAAAAGAACTGAAATTAGATTAGATTCGAGCAGAGGCTGGTGTGGAGCCGTTCCCAGAGTTGGAGAAAATTATGTCCAAATTGACTTAAGGGCGCCGACAGTTATTCGAGGCTTTAGAATACAATCCGTTCAAAGATTGGACGGAACTCAGGCCTATCCCATAACAGTACGTCTACAACACGCCAATGAACTGACAGATATTTTTCGCGATTATTCTGATCTCTCCGGACGTCCCGTTCAGTTCCGATTAGCCCCGAATGGAGGTTCGGGTCTATCCATAGTAAACCTTCCGATACCATTAGAGGCCCGATATATTCGATTACTAATTATGGAGTTCGCTGTCGCGCCCTGCATGAGGTTCGAACTCATGGGGTGTTCCCGACAGGACTGTATTGATGTCAATGAATGTCTGGACAAAAATGGCGGATGTGATCAGCGCTGTGTTAATAGTCCGGGAGGTTTTAATTGCGTTTGTAATGTAGGCTATGAATTGTATACATCAAACGGAACGGCCGGTTATGATATAGCAGTCACTGAAACTGGTGTTAGAGATGGAGATGTGTTTAGAATAAATAAGACGTGTGTCCCCAAACAATGTCCTCCACTTAAGAGCCCAACGAATGGAAAACTATTGTCCACTAAAAGTAAATTCCGTTTCGGAGATTTCGTTCACTTTTACTGCGATTTCGGTTATGTTATGATCGGATCTCAAACATTGATCTGCACTTCAAACGGTCAGTGGAACGGAACGATTCCCGAATGTGTATACGCCCAGTGCCCGACTATTGGTGATGATATCGCACAGGGATTAAAGATTGAAAGCGAATCAAATGAAAAATTAATCGCATATTTAAACAACGCTACCATTGTTTGTAACGAAGAGGGCCGACCACTTCGACGAACAGCTACCGCTCCTTTCCGTCAGTGTGTTTATGACCCTAAAGATGGAAAACCAGACTTTTGGCTCTCAGGAACTCAACCCTCTTGTCCTCGAGTAGACTGCGGAAGCCCTACAGAAACAAATGGCGCCACTTATGGTTTCCACGTCGACACCCGATATAAGGCTAACTTTTTCTTTGGTTGTGAAGAGACGTTCACTTTAGCCGGAAAGACAGAGCGATCAGATAATGTCATTCGATGCGGTCCTAATGGAAGCTGGGATTTCGGTGACCTTAGATGTGAGGGTCCCGTCTGTTCAGACCCGGGTTATCCTCCGGATGGCCAACAAATATCGACGAGTTATGAACAGTCATCACAGGTTTCATTCACATGTAATCGACCCGGTTTTGTGCCCTATTCTACTGATCCGATCACTTGTATAAAGAACGCCGACTGTAAAGTAATAAAATCTGTGGGACTCACGAGTGGACTCATTCCCGATAACGCCATTAACGCCACTTCACAGCGAAGTAATTATGAGGCAAATAAAGTGCGGCTCAATTCAGCGACGGGTTGGTGCGGACAACACGAACCCTTTACTTATGTAACCGTCGATTTGGGAAAAGTATTTCGAATTAAATCACTTCTTGTAAAAGGAGTGGTCACTAACGATGTTGTCGGCCGTCCCACTGAACTCAGATTCTTCTATAAAGTGAGAGAATCCGAGAATTTTGTCGTTTATTTCCCTAACTTTAACCTCACGAGTCGAGAACCAGGAAATTATGGCGAACTCACAGTAATTCCTCTTCCGGTTTCGGTGACCGCCAGATATATCATATTAGGAATCGTTTCATACAATAAGAATCCGTGCCTTAAGTTTGAACTCATGGGTTGTGAAGACACTAAAGAGGAAATAATCTTAGGTTATGATAACGGATATCCAATTTGTGTGGATCAGGAACCGCCTCAATTCGTCAATTGTCCAAACGGTCCAATAATGGTATCAAAAGGACCCAATGGTTTACTTCCTGTCAATTATACGATTCCGACTCCAATCGATAACTCGGGATCTATTGCTAGAATAGAAGTAAAACCTCTTGGATTTAAACCACCGATGATTGTATTTGAGGACACAATTGTAGAATACTATGCATACGATACCGACGGAAATGTTGCCGTTTGTGTCGTCAATATTACAGTTCCCGATGAGACGCCGCCATCTCTTCACTGTCCGCAGTCCTATACCGTAGATTTGGTCGAACAAAGAGACACTTATTTCGTTAATTTCAACGAAACGCGACGTCTTATTAACGCAACGGATGAGTCCGGAGACGTTCGCATTCAACTGATCCCCGACTCTGCACTCATTCCACTCAAAGGTTACAGAAATGTGACGGTTGTGGCCACCGATCGATTCGGAAACGAAGCGTTCTGTCATTTCCAGGTCTCAGTACAGCCCCTAATGTGTGTCAGTTGGTCTCTCGAACAGCCAGCAAATGGTGTCGTCAATTGTATGCCTAACGATAATGGAAATGGATTTAAATGTTCGGCCACTTGTGATTCGGGCTATCGTTTCATTGATGGCGAACCCGTCAAACACTATGAGTGCCAAATCGGAAACCAATGGACTCCCACTTCAATAATTCCCGATTGTGTGCCGGAAGACACAAACGAAGCCTCTTATGATGTGATCGCTTCCATTGAATATAGAAGTGGAGGGTTCGCACCGCCCGCCTGTATGTCCGCTTATGTCAACTATGTTTCGAGTTATTACGCGTCTCTCAATCAAATACTGTCTGACCGGTGCTCTGCTATTAATGTTCAGATGGCAATCATGTTCTTTAACACAACCATAACTATCAAACCGGACACAAATGCCCTCTCCATTGAATATGTCCTTCGAATAGATCCAGCCGTTCACTCAAAGATGTTATACGATTTGTGCGGTTCAACACTTGGACTCATCTTTGATTTGACGGTTCCGTCCACTTCTGCAGTAATTGAACCTCTTTTAAACATATCATCCCAACAAGTGGGCGGTTCCTGTCCTTCACTACAAGCAATGCGCTCACAAGTAATCCGAGGCTTTACTTGTGTTGCCGGAGAAATACTCAACACTCAGAACACTACCAATGATAAGATGAATCCGCGTTGTCTGCACTGTCCCGCCGGTACTTTTGCCTCAAAAGACATGCAAATGTGTACTCTCTGTCCGCGTGGATGGTATCAGGACTCTACTCGAGAGGCCTCATGTCGTCAGTGTCCCGACGGAACCTTTACTAAAACTAAAGGAAGCAAAAGTTTGACGGATTGTATTCCTGTTTGTGGTTACGGCACGTATTCATCCACAGGTCTGGTGCCATGTCTTCAATGTCCGAGTAATACCTATTCAGGTATTCCACCGATGGATGGCTTCAAAGAATGTCAAAATTGTCCGCAAAACACATATACTTATAGCGCCGGTTCGACGACAATAAATGAGTGTCGCGTTAAATGTCCGGCCGGTACCTACTCTGAGACGGGGTTAGAGCCCTGTGCGCCCTGTCCTACAAACTTTTATCAAGAATTGGAGGGACAGACCACATGTCAGGAATGTTCGAGCAAAGAAAGAACTTTAAGACCCGGCGCTCTGAGTCGTGAGGCCTGTAGTTCGGGTCAGTGCAGTTCAATCACGTGTCAAAACGGAGGCGTTTGTATTGTTTTGAGTCATGAGCCGAGTTGTTACTGTCCGGCCGGCTTTTCCGGTCATTTATGTGAAATGGATATCAATGAGTGTTTGTCTGAGCCCTGTTATAACGGCGGCACTTGTGTTGACAATCCTCAGGGATATGTCTGTAAGTGTCCGAACGGATACTCTGGTCTTCAGTGCCAACTCGTTCGTAATGAATGTCGAAACGATACCTGTCCTGAAAAAGCGATGTGTAAAGATTTACCCGGTTTGGCAAATGTGGACTGTCTCTGTCGGTCCGGTTATGAAGGAAAGAGTTGTAACATAACAATAAACCCGTGCACTCACGAACAGAATCCCTGTCAGAACAGTGGTATATGTGTTCCACTACTTCAGGGACGTTATAGATGTGAATGTCCTCCCGGTTGGACCGGAAGGAACTGCGATATTAATATCGATGACTGTGCGGAAGAGCCCTGTCTTTTGGGCGCCAAATGTACTGATTTAGTGAATGACTTTAAGTGTGAGTGTCCGCCAGGTTTTACAGGAAAGCGATGCCATCAAAAAATAGATTTGTGTTCAAACAGTCCCTGCATTAACGGGTTGTGTGTGGACCGACTCTTCCATCACGACTGCATTTGTAATCCCGGTTGGAGTGGAACCAAATGTGAGATCAATTTAGACGACTGTGCGTCCAATCCCTGTGAAAACAACGGAGAGTGCGTTGATTCGGTCGATGGCTTCAAATGTGTCTGCGATTCAGGTTTTATAGGTAGTCGTTGTCAGCACCCGATCGACTCCTGTGAGTCTAAGCCCTGTCAAAACGGCGGTACCTGTTTTGACCTCATCGATGGTTTCAGCTGTCAGTGTAGACCGGGTCAGTCATTGCCAAGAATTAAAGTCTTGACATTTTTGTAATATTTGTCTGAAATGAATCTTATTTTTTGTAAAATTAGGTTTTCTCGGTCTTCAATGTGAGGCAGAGGTCGATGAATGTGTGTCCAATCCATGCAATGGTTTGGGAACAGAGAAGTGTATCGATTTGGACAACACATTTCAGTGTCAGTGCAACGATGGCTTCACTGGAGAGTTATGTGAAATCAATGAAGACGACTGTTCCTCTTCTCCCTGTCTTAATGGCGGCACATGTATTGACTCAATTAATGGATTCAAGTGTTCGTGTATTCCCGGGTGGACGGGTAATCGCTGTCAGTCTGATATAGGAATGTGTGAATCGAGTCCCTGTCATAACGACGCTAAATGTGTGGACCTCTTTCTCGATTACTTCTGTGTCTGTCCCTCAGGAACTGATGGAAAACGCTGTCAGACTTCTCCGCAGAGATGTATAGGAAATCCGTGTCAACACGACGGCATGTGTCGTGACTTTGGCTCTGGTCTTAACTGCACCTGTCCTTCAAAATACACTGGAATTGGCTGTCAATACGAATACAAAGCGTGTAATGAAAATGTGTGTCAAAACGGGGCCACTTGTCATGATTTGGGTGATGCCTATGCCTGTGAATGTCCTCCCGGTTGGACGGGAAGGAATTGTGATCAGGATGTGATCGACTGTACGCACACCTCCTGTCCTCCAACAGCCACTTGTATTGACTTAACGAATGGTTTTTACTGTAAATGTCCTTTCAATCAAACGGGAGAAGACTGTCGTAAACCAATTAATATCGATTATGACCTTTACATCAATGATGAGAGCCGTTCCTCAAGTGTTGCACTGACGGCACCCTTTGATCTCATGGAAGCACAAAGTCTTACAATTGCTCTTTGGGTTCAATTTATCGAAGAATCGATCGGCACTTACTTTACGTTATATTCTGTTGAATCCCCGCATTTACCCCTCGGAAAGCGACCCCTAATCAGAGCGAATCACAACGGAATCTTCATTAGTTTATTCCCCGACAAATTGCAAGATGTGTTTATGCCTTACTTAGAAAATGTGCCCATAAATGACGGTCAGTGGCATTACATTAACGTCATTTGGGACGGAAGGGACGGAACTTTAATGCTCGTCACCGATACGGCAGTGGCCGGAACTGTCACCGACTATGCTTTGGGTATGAGTTTGCCTTCTTATGGTTGGGTCAATTTAGGCGCTCCACTCGACGACAAGAATAAGGCAGAAGTTGGCGCCGGATTCCACGGAAGGCTGAGTCGAGTCAACATTTGGAATCGACCGCTAGATATGAGTCAAGAGATTCCGTCACAAATCAGGAGTTGTAAGAACTCTCCCGTTATTTTCAACGGACTTTTGCTTCGATTTACGGGATATGACAGAGTCGAGGGAACCATTGAAAAAGAAGGACCCGGAAAATGTGGAGAAAGAGTTTGTCCCACAGGTTTCACAGGAGATGACTGTCGTATTCTACAACAGGACAAAACCCCTCCCAGTGTTCTTCACTGTCCACCAGACATGTGGATCATATCAGAGAACAGTTCAACAATAGTTCATTGGGATGAACCACAATTTACTGATGACTTGCGCTCTATTCAAGTCTTGGAATTAGAGAAAATCAAAAGCGGAGAATCTTTAAAGAAAGGAACGTATGATTTGAGTTATATAGCAGTGGATGAAAGCGGAAACTCTGCGCGCTGTGACTTTCAGGTTCACGTTCTCAGAGAGTTTTGTAAAATCCCATCGCCTCCGGTCGGCGGCGAACGCGAGTGTTCTGATTGGGGTCCGGGCGGGCGCTTCAAAGTTTGTAAAATCAAATGTAATTCTGGGTTACAGTTCTCTCAACCGACGCCTCAATTCTTTGTTTGTGGCGCTGAAGGCTTTTGGCGGCCGAATGACGACCCGGAAAAGCCTTTAATATTCCCTTCGTGTGCGCCCAAACATTTGGCTCAAAGAATATTCAGAGTTGCGATGAATTTCCCCTCAAGTGTTGTCTGTTCTGATTCCGGCAAAAAGATTCTGACCTCAAGAGTGACCGACAGTTTATTAAGAATTGACAGAACGTGGAAAATGTGTTCGGATCAGTCGCGCGGCGCCTGTAAAGGGTTAGGCGTTAATGTGAAGTGCACTAAACAGAGTTCGTCCCGCACTAAACGCCAGTCCTCTGACGATGACTCAGAAAATAGTGATGTCTATAACGTGGAAATCAGTTTTCCCGCAAATAACGACCCCATAATGAATGTCAATACACAAGAAAAGGATGTCCTCGAAACTATTGTTCGACGCGCTATCGTCGAAACCGCCGTTTTTGATGTCAGAGACACTTTGCCTAATGTTAGCCCTGATTTGACTTCACTGCGTCTAATCACGGAATACGCCTGTCCTCCCGGACAAGTGGTTGTGGCCGACAGTTGTGTTGAGTGCGGTGTCGGTACTTTTTATGACGACAACACACAATCTTGTATTAAATGTCCGATCGGTACATATCAAAATGAACTAGGACAATTATCTTGCAAGAAATGCCCTATAATTGGGGACCGACAGGGCGTTACCATTACTAACGGCGCCCGAAATCCTGATGAATGTCGAGAGAGGTGTAACGCCGGACAATATTTTGAAACCACACAAAATGGTTGCCGTCCGTGTGGTTATGGTCACTATCAACCAGCAGAGGGTTCCTTTACTTGTATATCGTGTGGAACAGGACTCACCACAAGAAGTCAAGAGGCCGTCTCTCAGATTGAATGCAGACGTAATTATATTTTGTTTAATAATTATTTGAAAAATTAATTGATTTAATGTTTAGCCGAATGTATGGCTGGTTTCCAACTTTCGCCGACTGGCAATTGTGAGGCCTGTCCTATAGGTTACTATAGAACTAGAGGACAGCCATCATGTGAACCGTGTCCTCAAGGCTTTACCACCGGAACTATTGGAGCCTCGACTCCCACGCAATGCAATCTCGGTTTGTATTCAATTAATTTCGCTTTTCGTCGAAAAATATTAATTAAATGTTTTACAGAAATTTGTTCGGTCGGACACTATCTCAACACAACTTTGGATGATTGCAGTCCCTGTCCTAAAGGCACGTATCAGGATATTGAACAGCGCGACACTTCCTGTCAATCGTGTCCTCCAAACAGTACAACGGATGGCATGGGCACAACCAGTCAGGAACAGTGCAGTAATCCGTGTATTATCAACGATAAGATGGAGTTATGTCCGCCTAACTCTCAATGTGAAGCTCCAAATGGAGGCGAAGACTTCCGTTGTGTCTGTAAAGAGGGTTTCAAAGAGATTCAGACATCCAATGAAATCAATTATCCTCATTGTGTCAACATTTGCGATGACTATTGTATAAATGGCGGTCGTTGTGAGTGGTCGCCCGGAATGCGTAAACCCCGGTGTGAGTGTCTCATCAATTTCTATGGCGACCGATGCGAACGAAAGTCAGAGCTTATATACATTGCGGGCGGTATCGGAGCCGCCGTTTTCTTCATCATATTTATTGTTCTCTTAATTTGGATGATTTGTGTCCGCACATCTTCGCGTCCGATTACCAAAAAGATGTCCGTCCATACAATACCAACAGATTTTGCGCCAACGCCTGGACCACAGCCTAACTTTTATTATGGAGCGCCGGCTCCTTATGCCGAAAGCATAGCCCCCTCACATCACTCCACTTACGCACACTATTACGACGATGAGGACGACGGCTGGGAAATGCCTAACTTCTATAATGAAACTTATATGAAAGAATCACTTCACAACGGAAAGAGTAACGGAAGTACTCTTCAGGGAATCTCTAATCCGGCCTCCATTTATGGCACAAAAGAGGACCTCTACGACAGACTCAGAAAACATCAATATATGGGCAAAAAAGGCGGTAATTATCCCTTCAATCCGTTCACTCATTACTTTTCTAATTCTTTCTTCAATTTTTCTAAAAATGTTTTATTTATTCTTTCAGATACGACGAGTGATAGCGAAGATCAGGCGAATTGACTCACATTTGAGTCATAACTCATTTATTTATGATTTAAACAAATTTTATGACACAAACAGAAGACTATTTATATAACTATTAGTTAAGACTTTTATAATTGATTTATAATTTAATTATAATTTCCTAAATATAAGTGAATTAAATTGACTTCAATTGAATTATTTTTTATACGAAAATTCAAATCAAAAGTTTTTATATACGAATCAAATGATAACAAATTGTTTTAATCCATTTATTGTAAATAATTATATTTTTAGACAATATTTAAGAAACAATGATATCATCAGATTTGAGCTCAAAATACTTAAACCATTTCTTTTGGTTTTTAAATGAATTCATTGATTGAATTGATATCAAAATACTATTTAAACCGAAAGGAGTTTCAGAAATGCCATCAAAATATTTGTTGAGAACTTTTTGTCAAATTTATAGTCAAATATTTCTGTTTTAAGACATTCCTCATTAAAGTTCATCCCTTGTAATCATGTTATCCATAACTCAGGTTTTGATAACTAATTGTTTCCTCGAAAATCATGTTTTGTGTTATTTTTTTACTCTTTTTATATAAATCTTTCATTAATTTATAATTTTCTTTCAAATGATTGTCTTTTTTAGGGATAAAATGTTTTGTTAATTAGTTTTTGTGTATTATTTGTATTATTTGTTGGTTTATTCAATAAAATTAATTAATTGTAAAACATTTGTTTTCATTTATTCTTTATATGAATCAAACAAATTCTTTTATCTTTAAATTTAACCCAAACTTACACCAAAAAACCCTAATTTTCTGCACATAACCCGCACCTTATGTATAGCGCGCATCTAAAAAAATTTGGATATTTTCTCTAAAAAGTAAATGTATTTACATATAGCACACACCTATCGTATAGCCCGTACTTTGATTACTGTTTTAAACTTTAAATAATTCAAAAACACAGTTAACTCTCATATCTTGAATTGATTGGAACCAAAATTATGAATTCATGTCAGACATAATTCAATTTAGATAAAGTGATTAAAGTATTTAATTAATGTATAATACGAATGAATTGTAATATTTAATAATTAACAAATTTAGTAAAATTTATTGACTATAATTAAATTTCTCTTTTAGTAGCATTTTGTTACAAAAATATTAAAATTTTAGATAACAATAATAAGAGGTAATTCTGTCTCACATTTCTATGTTAGAAATTAGACATATACTATGAAAGGAAAGCGATGGAAAGTATAATACTATAAATAAACATTAATAGAAAGTTTTAATTGAGTTTAGACCTTGGTTGTTGTGTTGAGTAATATTAACATACATTTGTAAGTAAGTCTTACTTTATTTATGTTAAGAAAGTTTTAATTTTAAATAAATTGAGAAATGTTTAAACGATGAAAAGAAACGATCCAAAAATCCTTGTGGAAAGCCTGGTGGAACTGGTGGAGCTTGAGCTTTCAGTGTCCCATTCCTTCCATGTTTGTATTAATGTCCTATATTAATATTATTTTCCATTATGTCCTAGGATAAGAATTAAGTTAATATGATTTTCTAATACAATTTGAATCCTTATCTTTTCTATATTTGGTTTCAATGGTTTGGTTTAGGTTTTGATAAATTTTGTCTTTAAAGTCACCATGTTCATAAATTTGGTGATTCTAAATATAATTTATATCCATATTATTAATAATAGATATAATAGTATTTTGTGTCAAATATAGACGATATAAACAATTTCTGTAAAAATAAATTATTTAATTAATAATCATATGAATTATATATTAATACATCTCTTACCAGGAAACTGTCATGGAATTTGAAGAAAAGAAAACCATGGTTAAATTCTTTAGAACAAGTTGATTCCGAATCTAAAACTTGCGCATGGTATTTTAATACCAAGAAAACCAATGATCAAATTCATTGAAAGACCGAAGATAGTTATCAGTTGAGCCAACGGCCAGAAATACACGAAAAAGACGAACAGACCAGTTGTGAACCCGGTTTATGCCGTTCCGTCAATTTGATTGGTTTGCGTTGAAATTCGTCGGTATTTTAATTGTATTTCCAGAAACAAATACAGCCGTCATTTGCTGTCGACACTAAATAACGATTATTGTCGCGCGAGTGGACAGAACTTGGATGAAGTAATGGCACCGTTGTGTCCACTGAGAACAGTGATGGGCTCAGTCTTCTTCAAACACCAAACTCTTACAATTTTATCACAACTTCCGGCACCTATTGATGTGTTTTCATAATTTATGGTCAAATCTTTTATTTCATTGATGTGTTCCGAAGTGTAGATAAAAGATGTCCGTCAGTTGACGACCATATCTTCACTAATGAGTTGTCGGCGCCCTTTATATTATAATTATAAGTTGATTAAAATACAAACTCACAAAAAATTTAGAAATGGTTTGAATGAAACATACAGTGAAGATATAACCTCCAGTTCTGTCAAATGAGACACAATATATAGAAGAGAGATGTCCTAAAAGTCGACGATAACGGATGTATCGGTCGTAACATTTAGTGGCAGTAATTGTCTTTTCGTTAACCAATTCTATAACAACTGATTCTTCTGTAAAACAAATGATTGAATTTAATATTATTTTTAAATTAAATTCTTTGGTTTACCTAAAAGTAAATCAAAAACTTCTAAAATAGTTTCACAATTAAACTGTTTTTCAAAATAGAAGTGTTCGAAGAAAATCAAAGGAAATCTTAGTTTCAATTTTGAAGTTTTGGCGAATGAGTCCAACATTTTTATTCGGATAAAAACTTTGGGTTCAGAGATGGAGAAGCGAACGCCCGGACACGATATCTAACATTTTGATGTTTTGTCAAATTAATAACAAAGAATTCAATACAAACCAAACATATCCTAATGTCAACCAAAAGATTCATAATTTATATATTTTTCATAAATTTATACAAATATGAGGTATTTTTAATTCAATAAATTAAATTTTAATCGCATTTTAATTAATAAAATTTGAATCCAAATTTAGATTATTTTGATTAAATTTATTTACTCATAGTTTTGAAACTAAAGTTTTAGTTTTCTTTAATCATTGATTTTCAGCATTAAATCACTTAAATTAATGTAAATTAAATTCTGATTAAAAATTGTAATATAAGTGCTTTAAAGCTTTGAAAATGTAATTATTTTATTACCCCGACTCTATTTTGAAATTTCATTCATGAAAGTTAAATTTCAAGTTAAAATCTTTAACATTTTGCTCAAGTCAATTTTGTGGAAATGATAAGATGCAGACATTTCTCTTCCCATAAATAATTCACTTTTTATTATAAGTTTAAATTGATTCTAAGAAAATAGGAAGTATGGCAAACCTTGATCTTGTTCCAATAGCTCCTTGGTGGTCTTTTGACCCACAGGTAACCCTGTTTGACAATATCTCCTCCTAAGCCATCGTTTGTGAAACCACTTGTATTTGAAGCCATTTTTTTGTTAAAAACTTTTTAATTGGAATTCAATTATATTTTTATCTAAAAATAAAGTTTTTCCACAAATTTCTAATGATTTGACATTAAAAAGACTTCGAGTGAATGTTTTAGACGTAAATTAGTTTTAGTAAAAGTGGCGACAAAAGTATGCGATTGTGTTTCGGTAAGTATGTACTCAACTCGAAACCTAATAGAGTAATGAACAGACCGACAGTCATTGCAGATGAATACTATTCTGACAGTATTCCAGAAGAGCTCAAGACTTCTATTCGCTGTACGATTGCGATCGATATCTTTCATAACTCAGTATATGTTTGGCTGCGATGACTGAACGAAGACCTGCGTTCTGTTCAGTCATATGATTTAGTTAACTCTAAGTACTTTCATAATAGGACAGACATATGGCCGGAGAAAAATTAGTTTATCTTATTTTTGGAATACATTTTCAAATAATTCTTTAGACCAGAATTTGTCAAAATATTTTCCTAATCCAACGCACAATTAAGTCTCCATTTTTTATTACTTGTTTACATGTATTGAATCCATTTAAGACATTAAGAGACACCTGAGACCAGTGCTAATTGAATGACAGCAAAGTATTTGTTATCTACAAAATATCAAATTTTTAAGCCGTACTTCAAATTCAATTTCAAAAACATATGACTATTGATTGAATTGAATTGATTGCAAACAATAATTTAATTATATTTATGCAAATAAAGCCTTTATTTAACTTTAATCCGATAACAAATTATATATAAATATTGAAATGCATTTAATTTGATATTCATTAATAATGAGCTCTTATTATATTCATATATTTAATCCAAAATTTCTAATTTATTCTAAAATTTAAATTAATTTATTTTTATTTTTCTGTTGTTTTACATCTCTATAATTATATTATAAATTATTTTAAATCACATAATTAGACACTAATTAGAGATAATTCACATAAATATTGAGTCAAACTTTTATTTGTTGTCAATTCTTTAAATCTCTTTATATTCTTTTATATTCATTAAATGAGAGAATTTTTGTTTCATACCATTAAAGTATTTTAACAACTGATTGACGAACAAAAGATGAGAAGATTGTAAATAATGGCAAAACCAGAGCACGTGAATAAACTTTGATTTCGTAACCCAGCAATTTCCTTAATAACGAGCACAAGTAATCTCATTGTTTAATATAAACCTTTTAAGATCATTTACTTAAGTTTGGAGTCAAATCTCATTTTAATAAAAACATGTGATAACCATTTATTCGCGAATTTCATTCACTAAATGTTCGTAAACTAATACAAAACCTCCAAAAGATATCGAATTTAATGGACGCCAAAACTTAAGGAATATTTCACTCATTTTTCACTCAAATTCGTCGGTTCCGGAGATGTCTAATATAGAAGAGATAACTCACAATTTATCAAAAGATATTAACATTAAAACTCTGTTTTTTGGTTCAAATAATCTTTTAAACACAATTTCATTTGAGAGTCCACCAAATCAAGGCTTTAAAAGGAAATAATTTTAAAAATGTGGATTTTTTCACACTTTAGTTAAGATTAATTGAAATCAATTTTTAGTACTTAATATGCTTTAAAAGAATGTAAAATATTAGAAAAATAGTTCCTCATTGCTATCAGGTATAAGACTACAAAAAATGTCTAATATATGAGCGCTTCTTAAGTAAAATCACGATTTCAATGTCTTCACTGAAAAGTCGTTACATTTTATACCGTAAATAATCTAATAATAAATAAAATGCTTTCAAATAATCAAAAATAGTTAAAATATATGTCTTTTTTTAGTGTAAAGTTCTTAAATTGTAAAATTCAATTAAACTATCAACTTTGGAACAAAGAGAAATTTGAACCAAGTTGAATTAATATTAAAAAAGTTTTATTCAAAATTAAACATTTGTTTGAAATGTTTATCAGAAAAAGGAATTTAATTATTAAACTCTAATAGTCTTTTGTTAAACGAATGACTTCTTATAAAAATTGTTTTTGAAGACTGACTTTGAGTGACGTATGAATGAATTGATCCCTTTTTAATTCAATTCAATAACAGTTCCGCACTTTTGTTGCCATTTAACCAAATAAGCGATAATCAAATATCATATATCGGGTCACTTAACTCAAGTGATATCAAAACCGAAATAAAAACTTTTATTGAATTTCTATTTTTTATTTTCAAAAAAGATTTTCTTATAATTCTTTGACATTTTCTAAAGAAATGAGAAAGTAAGTGGCCAGTAGGTGAGCTTGATCAAAATTCGATTAAGATTTTTCTTTCTTGAATTCAAAGTAAACTTAATTTCAATCGATTTTTTTTACTTAAATCTAAAACTTTTTTAAGAGAAGACCAATGGATGAACGCATTGATAAAAAAGTGCTTTTCTTAGAGACAAGAGTTTTGATTGATTTTTGTTTTAAGTCCTTTCTATTGACTTTCTTTGGGAACTCACAGAAAATGTTTTTTCATTAGTCTTTACATCAAAATCTGTGTCTTTTTTATATCGATTAAGAAAAAGAAAAAAACTTTTACTGTGAATGAATAAAAGCTTAACACAATTGTGACAAACAATTGATTAAATGCATTAATCGTTTATTTTACACATAAAATGTTTATCGAATAATAATATAAAAATCAATAAAAAAGAAAGTGTTTGACATAAGTCTAACAAAAAGAAAGATTAAATCATATAATTAAGTCATAATTGACTTTTAACTCAATTCAAACAATTTTGCATAAAATGTATTCTTATTTTCAATTTAATATAAATATTGATAAAACTTTAAAAGATAATTCTTAAATAAATACTTTACAAAAGATTCTTTCAAACAAATGTCGTTTCTTTTCAAATATTCATTTCTTTTCAAATATTCATTTCTTTTCAAATATTCATTTCTTAAATTATATGAAATTCGATATGAGTTTAGCAGAAATACAAAAATACTATAGAATTGGTCTAAAACCAAGAGCTTTAAGTCAAGGCAAGACATTCTTATAGAGAAATTGTATATAATATTAATAATTTCCATTAGAAGTTAGACAAAGTCTAAATGCTAGTATTAATAAGGTATTAATATGAGATACAGGAATAAATGGTTGATATTAAGATATGCTTTTGGTTTCATTCCTTAATAAAATGAAGGACTTTTAGTGAAGATATTTCACATATTATAGTTTATTTGGTGAAGTAACTACCAAATCGACCTTGTTTACTCAATGTCCACTCAATGACCATTTAATGTTTACGATATATATTTCGATAATTAAATTATGAGAAAAATATAAAAACTGTTGAATACTTAGAGTAAAGCTTATATACAATAACTAAAAAATTTAATTATTAAACTAGGTCAAACACGCTTAATCTAAATAAATTAGTATAATTCAATAATTAATTATAGAAATTTAGTAAATTATATAAAATAATTATTAAATTCCAAGAAAATACACGTGCAAGTACAATTTCAAAACAAATATAGTCATACGTTTTTTAAGAATTTTTTTTATATTAACTTTTGCTCTAGCAACTTCAAAGTATTTTTAAATGTATATGGATATTGAAAATATTTTGAAATAGAATAAGATTGAAGACTCAAAAAAAACTCATAAATCATAATAAAATCTGTCGAAACCGAACGGAATGACAAACAAAAAACTAAAGATATTTAAAGAATTTTTTAATCCAAGAATTCTTTAATCATTAAATTTTATTTTCAAAAAAATACATTTCAATAACCAATGAATATATGAAAAATCTTAGATTTGATTTAAACATTCATTCATTTAATAACTATTAGTTATAATTATTGATAAACTCTTTTATGAGTCGCAGCGGTCTCTAAGTCGCAGATCTTTTATATTATAAAATGTGATAAATGATGATAAGGTTGTACTCGTTTTTTAAGTCAATAAGTTTTTTTTTATAGTAATCACAACATATAATTCATTACTAGAGTACGGATTTTGGCTTATTTACCTATTCTTACTGGTTAATAAGAATGTTCTGACATTTGAGATCTTCACCGAACTCATACTAAAGGTCATTTTAAAAAAAGTTTTTAGAGCCTATAAATGCCTATTTACTAGATAGTTGCCTATTTTAGTGAAAATAGATATTTTACTTATTATTGATATTTAGTTAACATTTATTAAGTAAAAGGTTTAATAAAATGAAAAATATAAGCAACAATATATTACATTCATTCAATAAATATGATAAAATGGCGAATATAATGAAGAATAAAGGATCAATTAATATATTAACTGTACGTATAATCGAATCCTCAAATGTTTATTTAATACGACTTCTTTCTCTAAATTGTTTTTTGAAAAAATTGTAAAATTAATTAAATTTCTTATGAAAATAAAAGTGTGGACAAAATTAAAACAGTAATTTGTGATATTTTTCGTTAAAATAAATATATTTCAATTTAAAAATGGTTTAATTTAATATATCATAATTTCAATGTTATCCAGAAAGTTTTTTGAAAGATTTTTTAAGATCATAGAATTATTTTTAGCAAAAATATTAGATTTAATAAATAAAATATCAAAAATACAATTTTTCATTATAATTTCCAAAAACTTAAAATTATATTGAGTTTTAACTATAAATGTTGGAAAAATAATTGCCTTTTCAACAGCCCTTTTAATTATTTTTTAGGGCATTTTATAGGTTTTTTTGATCATTATAATTGCCTATAAATCCGTACTCTATTCATTACTGTTTTTTGTTTATATTGAAAGCAGTCATTGTTTTTATTCATTTGTGTCCATAATTACCATAATTATGGCTAAAATAATAAAATTATTATCAAAAACTATAATTTATAAGTAATGCTAAGTTTGGAAATGATAGAGTACTGCAAATTTGCAATTTTCCATAAGTTGTGTATTTTTGCCATAAATGCCATAATATTTTATTAAAATTTCTTCTAATTTAAAGATTTATTTTGAATTAATGACTGAAAGAAGGCTAACGTAAGCCTTTTATCTAATTAGTGGTATTTAATGGTTTAAATCTAAAATTTTTTGAATTTATGACAAAACCTTAATATAATCGATGAAAATGTATTTTATGGTAAATATTGCAAAATATTCTTATATTCTATTTTTTTCGCTCAATTTTTAACTTTATTTTTTGGTTTTTATTTATTCTTTTTTTTCAATTTTAAAAATATTTTCGCCAAACCTTAAATTTTGGGTCATTTCTATAAACTAATGTAAATGGAAAGACCTGCTGTCGATCCACAAAATATCAATTCTCTGCAATATTTCGAATGTTCTTACGCTTACTTTTCTTCAAAATTAGACCACTTTTTTTTACATCGGTTTGATTCCAATCTTTATGTCAATCAAACTCTAAATTAAACGAACTGTGGGTGAGCCTAACGCCCACTATATGTAACCCCTATTGTAAAAAAAGGTTGGAAAAGTAATCTAGGTTTTTATATTCAATTAATTGGTTGTCACTAGAATTGTTACTTCTTTTTCTTTCACACAAATGAAAGGCACATATTAGGTATCATTTAATTTATCCGTCACTCAATTCATTCAATTTTTATTTATTTTTCACATTTTTGAATCTAAAATAAATAAAAATTTATTTAAAGATTTTTATCGAACGCTTAAGAATTGACTGAAAATATTTAGGTTTTGATTTTAAGCTCATTTATTATCGGAATATTATTTTTTGTTAGAAAAATCTATTAATAGTAAATATTGTTGTATTGATGCCCAAATGCTCTAGGCCATTTTCCACTGTTTTAGACAATATTTACCAAATAATTATCAAAACTTTATTTTTACACTCTTTTGGCTAAACTCAAAGTATGAGTACATCTAAGAAAAATTGATCGGAGATTAAACTTATCAGAAGTAATGCCTTTTTAGACATCACTGACTTTTCCTAGTATTTGGTTAAACATAAAACAGAACTTTAAACAATTGACACAATTTTGACAACAAAACAAATTCTAGATTTTAAATTTGATAAAATATCTTACATTTCAATGAAAATAAATTCTGTCCAAACAAATGGACCAACAATTTATCAATTTATCAAGATTGATCTTTTCAACCTAATTGCCATTTTATTCTAATAAATTAACTTTATGAGTAAGGTCACTCTAGTAAACATTAATTTATCTGTTTTTAAACTAATTAAAAGAAAATGTCTAATTAGTTCTTTTAAGCTATTTTAAAAATAATCAAGCAATTTTTAGTAATCAAATTTTGTTTAAATTAAATAACTATTTGGTTGAGAAAACTTAACTAGATCATTTCTGTTATTATAAGATATAAAAATATATTGTATTTGAACTGTAAAACGACTCATAAATAAATAAATTGTGACTCACTTTCAGTAAAATTAAATTTTGAAACTTTAATAAATCGCTTAAATCTTAAGAAAATTAGTTTTTTTGAGTTAAAATTAATATCAGTTGAATCTATGAATTGGATTATCCTCCACATCCACTTGACATGCACTTCAAATTCACATCACCCACTCTTTCCACGCCCTACACAACTCTTATTTTGAAATGTTAAAGAAAATCCCTTTATTTGTAATGGAATTCTCAAAAAATACAAAGAAAATCATTTGATTCAAAGATAAAGGAATTCTGCAAACAATATAAACCATTTTTATTAAAAACGTTTTATGAAAAAATTATTAGAAATCTTTTCACTTATAAAGGATTAACAGAAAGGGATATAAAAAGATTTTTTAAACAAATAAATGACATATAAATAGAAAAAAGTTTAACAGAAAAGAAAAATAAATTTCTTTATATTTTTAATCAGTGATGACCAACATATAAGAAAAGGGCTCAAAAAGATGAGTTCTTTGGCCCTTTCCAAGGATAAAAGTATTATACCCTTACAAATAAAAATATGATGTAATAATTTTTATATAATTCAAGTTATTTCACTGATTAATCAAATATTCTAATCATAAATGAGTGGAAATTATCTAAATTTGTATTTTAATTATTAAATTATTAAAAATTGTTTGTATGAGAGCAACAACTTATTAAAGGTTTTATTTTTATTTTATTTTTACAAAATGTGTCAAAAATATATAATTAATACTTAAACATTACTTAATGTCATTTTTTAATTACTTAACTTTATTTCAATTTAAAAATAAATTCTTAGAATTGAATCGATTATCAAATTTTATTTTAATTAAATTTATATTACTTTTAATTCTTAATTCATTAGTTCTGAAAAAATTGCAATTAAACTCATTTCTTCTTTTAATTAATGTTAGAAAATAATATAAAGAATAAGTGATTCTATAAACCATTTATAGGTATAGTTCAGAGACACAGTTTAAGTACAGAATTTTATTTTGGTTGGCAGTAGTTAAGCAGTCAATTGATAGTTACGTTTGAAAATCCAAATCCAAATTCAAACAATCCTTTAATTCACCGAAAGAGGAATATACAAAAGCGCTGCTCAGATGCATCACCAGGCAAATAAAATGTTACATGTTAATCTTGCTTGGTTATTCAAAGTTAAATTCAAAAAATGTGTTATTCCCCGAACATAATTAGTTCACTTTAAAGTTGAGAACTAATATGTTCTATATATTGCGTTGAAGAACAAACTCTTAAATTTTACAAAATTTTCGAAATGATATTCAAATAAAATGAATTTCTGTTAAAAATGTCATATTTTATGCCAAATACATAACAAGACATGAATTTTATATTCTTTGGATAAGATAAAAGACGAGTGCATTATATGGTCTTAAACTAGAAATGTTGGGCACAAATGCGGGTCAGGTCATCGAAACCATTACATATACACAAAGCAATACTTAAAATTTGTATTTATTTTAAGTTAAATTTTTGTTAAATAGAATTACAAACAATTTATGAAATAAATTTTGAATTTTTCGTTTCAATACTCTTTTGATTTCAATCGGGAATAATATTAAACACAGAAATCAATGAATGAAAAGAAGTTTATATGAGTTATTATTATTATTATTCTTATGCACTATTGAACAGTCGATAGAGAAGACAGAGTAAAGCCGAACAACAACAACAACAAAAAGTCCCTTTTATTTTGTATATTACTCTGGAGTTCATCGATTGTGTATCCCATGATTTCCTTCTAATGTCCACAAAGAAAATGTCGATCAAACCCGAAGAAAAGCAAAAATAAGTCCTTTCATCGAAACACTATTTCAGTTTGTGATCAGAAAAAATTATCTCAAATCCTATTAATGTTTTCATCAATAATTTTACGGTTGTTTTCCTATCGAACAGTTATTTAGTTTTACTCATTTCTTGTCTTCATTTGTCTCTAAGTTTTTTTTAATAAAAATATTTTATCGAAAACATTTTCTCTGTTTTTTTGAATAAATTTAAATAATTTTTTGATAAAAGGCTTAACTTTTTATTTCATATTCTTATGAAATATTTCAAAAAACTTTGAAAATTTGAAGATTACGTAACGATTGTATTCTTCCCTCTTTTTTTCATGATATGATTCTCCAGTTTTTTTAGATTATGTATTGTTTTCATTAGTGTTTGTTTGATTCGGGGCTTAATTTTTGTTATTTTCTTTATCTCTTGAAATCTGATTCGTTTGAAAACAAACGGATTATTAGACAAAGAATTTGTAATCAAAACGAATATCAAAACTTTCGTTTTATTGGATTTATTAACATATTTTATTTTTTGTCCTTTGCCTGGTTCACTTTATCACTAATTGAACATGATTCATTTCAAACAAAATTAGAGAAATAAGAGATGTCTCAAAAGGAGACAATCTTTGAGCTCAAGAAAGTTTGGTTCCAAAGATATTCAAATAAAAAGAGTATATAAGAGAATAATTTATGAATAAATTACGGAAATGTGATTTTTAATCTTGTTTTTAAGACAAATCAACATGGTAATATATTAATATATTTATGAATAAGTAACAAAAAAGTGTAGGTTTATATTTTATGCGATTAAAATTAAATTTTCAAAATAAATCAAAATTAGGAGAAAAAGTCAAAATACGATTCTTTGATTAAAAATCGAATAAAAATTAAAAATTCTAGTTTTTAACATTAATCTTGATAAAATAAATTAAAATGAATGACAATATCTAGGAATAAATCACAGTATGAATTGATTATCATGATAATATTAGGTTTAGAAATGACCTCAAACTAAACTTGTTCAAAGGAAAAAATTCTTAAGCCATGAGAAACTTTCTTGAAGAAATTTCTAGAAAATGCCAGGGGAATTCCTATTGATAATTGTTGGTGACGCACTTTGGTATTGGCAATAATCAAGGTAACATTTCCATATTAGGAGACTCATTATAAAAATTATTGAAATTTATTTTTCTATCAACTCTTATTAATAATTAAGAAAAGGTTATATTATTAATATTATTATTATTTATATCAAATATATTATGAATAATAACTTATTTTAATTTAATTCAATAAAATACATGTTTTCATATAATTGTAAACTTGTAACTTTTCATTTTTATATAAGCCTTTCATATAATAAAATATATTTCAATGTTTCAAATGATTTATATTTCTTTTAATGTAATTTTTATTCTTAAAATATAAATAATTAAGACTTTAAAAAAACAATTTTAATAATAACTTTCAAACAAAAGAAAAGTTTATTTTGAGATACAGAAAATTTCTGAGAAACTTTCTTTGAAACAATTTCACATCAAATGTCTGTTTTGTGTCTAATTTGATAGAAAATCTTCAAAATTAGAGATTAAAAGGAAATAAACTAAAATAAAGTTTGTGGTCATTTTAAAACCACTAAAAATAGTCAAATATTGAGAGTGAAAAGAACACACCCTGGTAATTCCAAAAACAAGTCATTACTAAAATGCAAATGAAAAATGGAGAAAGCATATGACTAGAATTAATTTGTATTTGACCTTATTCTTTATTATAAAAAACACATTTAAAGACTGAAAGTCTTATCATTTATCACGAATTGAATCCAGAATTTTCAATACAATATTTTAATTAATTAAAATCAAAATTAAAAATTCAATTGAGTTTAAGAAAATGTTTTTAGTTTTCAATATTTTATGTTTAAATACTTTTTATGGGAACTTATATTATAAAATGACTGATATTTTAATGAAATAATTTTTTTCGATTTAATTGAAATTTGTTTCAAATCATAGTTTAAACTTTAAAGCTGTCAAAAGTGCTAGAGTTGCTAGATCTACTTATTTAGTAAGTAGAATACTGACTTCAAGTAATTTTTCATAGGTACTTACTACACCCAAGTACCTCTTAGTGTCTACTTATTAGAAATCTCTGAAGCATTGAATTTATAAATTTTAGGAATAATTTATAATTTATTCTAAAATCGATGTGAAATTAAAAAAATAAACCTAAACATTGAATTCAATTAAATTTTTGAAGAAAATTCAATCAAATGTATTATTTGTGGGATTTATTTCTTCTCTAATATAACTAATTTATTGTAAAAAAATATTGAATATTTCTAAAGTAATGAATATTTATTTCAAAATAAAATAAATTCAAAAAATTTTCCAAAATAAATATTTTAAGATAATTATCAAGAATAAAAAGAACTAAATTAGCAAGGTGTTTTAACTTATTATTCTACTCAATTGATGCTTGGGGATATTTAATTTAATAAAATTAATCTTGCAATAGTTACTAAACCTAAACTTGAGAATTGGAAGCTTTTAAAGTTAAACAAAGGAAACACATAAAACATTTTTTCATATACAACATCATTTGAATGAGTAAGGTAACTAACAAAAGGTTATGGTATTTTAAATATACAGTATGTATGTTTTAAATATGTAGTTTTATTTTGTTAACATAATTATTGAAATTAAATTAAGTCTTAGTCTAATCTAAAACAATGGAATAGAGCATAGATGGTATTTCAAAGGTGGGTATTTCAAAATACCCCCCTGAGATGAAAATTCAGGTACCCCCCTCTAGAAAAAGGGAAAAAATAGGCAAAAATTTTGGGAAAATTTAAAAAAAAATTAGAGAAAATTAAGTAAAATACTGTAGAATATTTTGAAGAAATGTAACGTAAAACTTAGTAAAAATGCATTAAAACGTGAAAAATCGAGGTTTTAAGTGAAAATTTGGTGCTCTAAGTTTTTGAAAATTTTACAAAATTGCCTTTTTTGTCGAAAATTCATAGTTTTTAGCACTAATTTTGATAAAATACGTTAAAATAAGACTAAATATAGTCAAATATGACAGTAAAAGGCTTAAAATTGACGTTTTATGTATTTTTAGGCAATTTTGGGTCCCTAAAAAAACCCCCCTAATACCCCCTGAGGTCGGTTCCATTAGCCATCTATGGAATAAAGACTATATTTTGTAATAAAATACAATCGTTTGAACTTCTAATTCATTGAAATATTCCCTTTCGGGTAAACTATAAGGTCAAAAGATGTTACTTGATTTCTTTAATTAAATAGATAATTTACTTAAAGGTTTTATCTTGGTAAAAAGAAATGATTCACTTGAAACAAGTCATTTATTGAATTATTTATTAATATTTTTTCTGTAAATGACTGACTATTATTCAAGAAATTTCTTCATTTAATAACCAAATATTTGGTAGTAATGCTATAATGGGCACAGAATAAGACTTCATTTATTCCGTAATAAAATCAATGATAAAAGCTTTGGGTTTTTTGTTTTGAGTTCTGAACATAAAATAAGTGATTAAATCCATTAAAAACAAATAATTTTGGGTTAAGTTCTTGGAATTGAAGGCAACTCTATTTTAGACGTAAAGAATTGATTATAGTTTATATGTTTTGTTGTATTTGATGTAAACAATAAAAATGTATAATTATTGTCGGCCAATGGGTATCTAGGTTCATTTTACAGTGCTCGTTTAAATTATAATCTAAAGCTTAAAAGAAAGATAAGATTTGAAACAATTAACAAATACTAACGTAAGTAATAAAATATCAACAAGGTAAAGTTAATTACTAAACTATAATTTTATTGATATAATTCTTATAGAATGAAATTTTATTGAAAAAATGTAATCGATTTGCGTTTTAGGGCAAAATGGGTAAAATATCTCATTATACTTATTGAATGCAGTGACCAGTTGCAAGCATAGACCAAGTTCTAGATTCAAATAAATTATTAAATGGTTTATAGCAGTGATACCGTTTTAGAGCATAAGGGGGTAAAATATATTATTATAATTATTGTATGAACTGACCATTTCATTCATTAACCATATGAATAGCCTTAATGTGTTTGCACTGTCACATAGATTAAGCACTAATTGTCCTAAAATTGGGCACTAAAACGGCATCGCTGGTTTATAGCAAGATAAAACCCTTTTCATTGAATTATCAAAAGAAAAGTTCATTTGATATAAACTTTTTGTTAATAAATACTTACCTTACTCTTTTCTAGTAATAATTTATATGAATAAGTTTTGTGTGCTTGCACATGTCACAGCATACTCATTAAATATCCTAAAAAAGTACACTATAACGGCATCACTGAATTAAATAATGTTTTCAACTTTGAAATGAGAATAAATTTGAACTGCCTTTCTTATTAACAAGGTCAAAAAAGTAAACTAGAAAAATAATGTTTATTATATATTTCAAATCCAATATAAAAATTTATTTTATATTTCAAATACTACTACTCTTCACATCTAAAGTTATCTAAAGAGACCAAGATCATTATAAATATGGCAATATCTATAATGAGTTTTTGCTTCTTAGATCAAATCAAATTAATCAAGAACATTTTAATGAAGGGTTTCTACTCAGTTGACCTTAAATTCAATAATTGAGTTTAAATGATTTATGAAATAATTTAATCTCTTAATTGAGTCTTAAAATTATATAAAAAAATATATTTAAAGTAAAATTTTTAAATATATTTTAGTTTTATAATATAAAAGTGATGTCAAAATAATCTAGATGCTCTTCTATTAGTCATATCTAATTTTCCTTCATATCCCAGGTTTAGTCGAAACCTAATTCAATGATTTGACTGAAAATTCAGTGTTAGAATCAGCCGAATAATTTAAAAACCGCTATTGAGAGAGGCATTAATTTAGTTTATCTTGGTATAAGTTAGTCTGAGTTCATCTTGTTTAATCTAAGGTGTAATTAAAGTAATTAGTTTTAAAGAAATATTGCAATAAATTAATTAGAATGTGACGGACTATCACTGATAGTATAATTAAAATTTATTGTTTTTTTTGGGTTTTGGGATTCAAATTGTATTTAACACTCATTAATGAATTAAACATTAGAGTCGAGTAAAGAAGTCTCCAATTTTTTGTTAAAACATTATTTCTATCAAACTTATGGAAATATTTAGCAAGGTTAGATTCAAAATCAAGTGAATATTTTTATAAAAATGACTGCATTCCTATTTATACAAACAAAAAATAAAGCACGAATTAATGTTACAAGTTCAGTTCACGTTACAGTCTGTGTCACTACACTTTACATTTCATGAAATATGATTGCAATCAGATTTTGCTTTAAGCCCTTGGTCTTTCCCCCGGTCTAAAAGTTTAATAATATTTTATTTATAATAAAAATTCCTAAACTTTCAATAATATCTAATATCGAAAGAAATATTTACGCTATTCTTCCAATTCCCGGACAATTCATTTATTTCCTCATATCCTTGAAATTCTATCTAAAAAATATTTTGAATCTTTAACTTGCAACTCATCAAATAGGATTTTCACTAGGTTAAATGTGAAATATAAGTCCCCGTTCAACTTATATTATAATTTGTAGGTTCAATTAGTAAGAGCTATGTTAAAGTTACATGGTGATTAACTGAGTTAAGACATGGATTTTTTTCACACTTAACTACTGGAAGCTATTTTATTTGAAAAGCTAACCATGCTAATTGTTATATTTTCAATTTAGAGACTATAATTGTCTTTAAATGTTTATATCAACAAAATATTCAAAAATTAACTAAAAGTGATTTCTTTATATATTTTTGAATGCATTCAGAGTTTATAGAAATAAAATAAAAATAAAAAACTGTTTAAGACTATTATTAATCGAACTTAAAATTAAATTAAGAGATGACAGGAATTTTGAATAAAACAAAAACACGGATTTAGAGAAAAGTTAAGGTAATTTTAGGAGAAAATTAAAACGTAATCTCGATTTAGTAATGCATTTTGAGATACATTTTAATTAAACTTTCATTAAAAAAAAGTTAGAAAACTTCAAATCAGTCGTCCATTGAATTCAAAATAATAAAAAGGTTTGAATCGACGAATCGCTTCAATTTCTGTTCTGATATTAAATAAAAACTTGTGTCGACTCTAATGTCTTACAAATCATTAGAAAAGTTATTGACTATCAGTTATTGACTAATGGAAGTCAACTAACCCTAACAGCCCTTCAGTAGATTCTCTTTAATTCAAAATTTATTATAATTCAGTATAACTCGAGTCAACGACACACACATAGGAAAGGGTTTCGAGAGTGACTCAGTGCGAGAGAGAGAGAGAGAGAGAGAGAGAGAGAGAGAGAGAGAGAGAGAGAAGTTCTTAAATAGTAATTTACATGATATTAAGAGAATATTATAGAGATAGCATTCCATTAAAAGTATTATCTGATATCAAATCAGACAAATATTTCATTTGACTGAAAGAATAAAATCGAAAACGACTTCAAGTTTTCTGATTAAGAATTTGGTGTTTCATTGAATTAAAGCCAATTCAAGAAATAAATTAAAATAAAAAACAAATTTAATTCTAATTTTTTTGCATTAGAATATTAAACAATATATTACTCTTAATATTACTCTTATTTTAATGAAATTTTTCGTATCTTTTTTTTCTTCAATTAATGTAATGAAATAAAACGATTTTATGTATTAAATACAATATTATAGAATACAATAGATTGTGATTAACTTTAAGATACCTTAACTAAAAGGCATATCATTAACATTGACCATAAAATTCAATACAAAATTTGTAGAAAATACAAGAATTTTGTAGGTTATCATCAAATGTGGCGAACAATTTAAAGTCAATTTTGAGATTTGAATTAATTATAAGAAACAGTTTTTCAAGAATTAGAACGAATTCAATGTTTATGTGACCGTCAAATGGTTTCTAATGGAAATCAACTTTTTTCTTGAGTTAAACATTATTTAATACACAGAATGAGTGTTGTATTATAGTCGTAGAGTCCGGTCACTAAAAAACAGGTCAAATAAATAATAAAATCTAGAATTTTCTTTATTTGTGTTTTAAATTAGGAAAACGTTATTTTTAAATGAGGCGAGAAATCTCGTCTTCCAGTGGAATTCACCAGGGAAGAACAAGTGGAAGAGCAAACAACTTGAACCTCGATCTTAGAGCATAACCCCCGGATATTAAAAGTTGAAGAAGAAATCCCAGTTTTTTAGATAATCACCGATTTTTATAGACTCCGATATTTCAAATTAAACGTTAATTTAATGCATTTGATTTTAGCAAAAAATGTTTGAATCATTTTTGATGTATTTATGTTGAAATCATACGAATTAATTATAAACTATTTTCATCTTAACTTTAATTCTTTTGATAACATTTGAACTAAATTTCATAATTAGTCGACTCTTTGTTCCAAAAAAAAGTAATAATAATAATATTGTGAATAATATCCGACACATTTCACTTAAATGAGTGAATGAATCGATTAATTATTGTCGACTAAAACCAATGTCTCATCGATTGAGGCTTTAATTCGTGAATATTTAAATTAATGGTTAATAACTTCTTCATATTAAAGATACCATAATTTAAATTTTTATTTTTACTAGAATTTCATTTTAATTAATTAATGATTTCATAAGTAATTTCATATTTTCTTGAAATTCACTAATTTTTAAAACAATATTTCATTTTTATTTTTGTCCAAAAGATTTGGTTCATATATTCTATTAAAATATATTAATATTTAATATGAATTCAATTGTAAATCACCCGAAACTTTAATTGAATAACAAAACACGAGAATATAGAGCCTCAGGAAATGAATATCAAATAAACATCAAAACGGAAGATATAAAAAGATTTTTATAAAAATCGTTTATCAAAAAATCTTGTCTTTGAGTCGTAAATGTCTTAAAATTAGATTTTGAATAAAAGTCTTCACTCATTGTCTTATAATAATAAGAAAAGTTGTAATAATAATAAAATTGATTTAATCGTTAGAATCATATCACAGACGATCAGAAGATTTATTAAAACAGCGATTGTTATAATCCGGAAATAAATCATTAATTCTAAGGAATAAAATTTAAAAGAATAGTTCAGACAATCGCTTGTATTTCAAATTATTCAAACAATCAAACGGTTAATAAAAGAGATGACATTTAATGATCCATAGAATAAGGGACTCATCTCTCTATTTGGTTAAAACTTTTATCCTGTTTTCCAATGCGATACACATTAATTTATTACCCCTATTATTTTATCTTTTTAAATTTTGCATGCTCTTTTTCAATTATAGAACAAATATAAGACCAATTTTTGAATAACAATTATAGGTCATCGAAGAGATCCACGATTTGATGTCTCCAATTAAATCTCTCTCTCTCTCTCTCTCTCTCTCTCTCTCTCTCTCAATCACTCAA
>JAQFZM010000471.1:0-31886 GCA_034695785.1 Galumna obvia
TGTTTACATATTTTGGGTCAAATTTTACAAAACGTTAATCATTGTAACATATTTTTGAGTCATACATAAATATATGTATAGATATTAATCAGGGTTCTTTTGTATTTATTGAATATTGCAAATAAGTTGCTAATCTAGTCATTTGATTTCTAAACGTCATTATTAACCTGCACATTTTTAAAGGCTTTCATTATAATATTCATTATATTTTTGAGGTTCTTAATTTTGGGTCAAATAATTTTGATTTTACTCACATCATAAGCTCCGGCCTTTATTTGTGCATAAAGTCTGTGCTGATCCTCGTCCCAGAATGGAGGGTAACCGACTAATAATATATACAGAATTACCCCTGGTCATAGTAAATAAATACAAGTTCATTTTAGTGGAAAAATTTAAAGATTTTTGTCACGTTTTCATTGGAAAACAAATTGTTTTTTAGTGGTTGTAATCATTGAATCAAAATGAAATAAAATGATTCTTGCTAAAAATAAGACTTAGCTTGATAAATCTGAGTGCAAAGTTTCACAAAAGTTTAAATAAAATTTTTTTGAAGTATAAGTGCTTTCAATCAACTTTTACCAAATAAAGAGTGAAAATTCAATTAATTGAAATTCTTTTCTATAGAGCTTTTATTTACAAATTTCACCTACACTTTACATGAGCCTAGTACATCTACTTATCACAATTTGTTTCCGATGAATTATCAGACATACCACAGGCCCATATATCGACAGGTTTTCCATACGGATCTTTTTTAAGTACTTCTGGTGACAAATAGCCCGGAGTTCCGGCAAATCCTTACAAATTGAATATAAGATAAAATTAGAACAAAATATTGAAATTTTAATTATTGAGGACATTCTTCTTCTATGAATTAAACTGTTCTATCACTAAATAGTTGAAAAGGAAGTTTTCTAATAACAGTTCCTGGCATTTTAATGGAAAAATTTTACTCATTTTTGTAGGTTTGGGTAAATCCTTTGCAAATAATTATGTAAATCAAGAATTCTATGAATTATCGGTGAAATGAAATGAATTTATTTAACGACTGATAGAAAGAAATATTAAATGAAATCGTAATAAAAAGGAATGAGAAGTGAAACGTATACCACATATAAGATATGTTTTCATCACAAATGAAAGTCTAATATTAGAATTTACATCAATTCTGTAGTTATTCTGTTTTTTATAGATATAAATAAAAAGGAGAAGTGGTATAGAATTGCCGATGAAATTGAATCAAAGAAATCAATAGACATAATAAGACTTCTAATACTTAATAAGAAATATTAGAAGAAAAATCGATTGCAGTAATAAATATTTAGCTTGCTTATATACATACCATACCAGGCCTGTTGCTCGCCCTGCACTTCAATGGCCAGACCGAAATCAGCCAACTTGACAGCAGCGCCCTTTGCTTTACTCGCTAGTAATAGATTTTCAGGCTATTAATGAGTGGAAGAGAAGGTCAGAGCACCAGAACAGTGAATCAGTCAGAATAGTAGTCAAATAGTGGACACAATAGTAGAACACATAAGACGAGAGGCAATAGATTTGGAAAGAAATAAGAAAAAAATAGAGCGTTAGATATAATCAGTTAAGTTATGCACAAAAGTAATCAAAATTATGGACATTATCTCCAAAATAACACTTCTCTTAACTGTAAAAGCATTTCGACATTACATCGAAAAAAATCTAAAACGATATCAGACTTTTGCATAAGACTGTAATGAGTTGAATACATTTGCATACAATTTATATGTAACCAAGATGTGTACCAGGATCAATTCCCATTTGATTATTAAATATCATATTTTATTTATACGTTTCTGGAAAAATCGAATTTAGGAAATGTAGCATGCTTCAATTAAGGTACTATATTATATATGAGATTGCTATGAGTAGTTGCAAACCATTATCTAGGAAAATTATTTTAATTTATTTCATTCAATGCTAAACTAGAAAATTGTTCGTGCTCAGAGACAATTTTATAAATAACAAACATAATCGAGGTCATTTATGTTGACTTTTATATTAACAATAAATTACGTAATAATAATTTGATGGTAGAGCACCTAGCTCACCACCTTGCGCATCTCAATATTATGTGTTAGTCATTTCGAAAAGTCTGTTAGCTATTGATGTCTCCAATCCTTGGATTCAGAGTTACATCTCTTAAATAATTTATAATCATTAGAGGGAATGTCACCGATATATAGCACTTTATGCCAACTCTCCAGACATTTGTATATTTGATGGAAAAAATTATCTTGTTTAAATTTTGTATGATTCGAGAACACTCTATTACCAAAAGCATTACTTTAGGAACCTATGATTCTAATGAATCAATCAATTATTCTGATCAGTTTTCTAACTGTTTTAGTTTAGATATGCCATGAAAAAAGTATCTAGGTATTGATTTTAATAGGAAATGGAATTACTTTATTTTGAATTTATTATTTATCAAGGTACTTTATATATTATATTTTTAAAAAATAATTTCACTAATAATTATTCGAATGGAAATGTTTTGCATTTCATATAGAAAATCAATAAGCAAGCAAGGTTTATGTTAATTAAACTAGCATGGTAAGAAATAATTTTATTCAAAGGCAATGTTTTTTGAAATTTCTATTGAATTTTATAAAATAAATTCAGAATTTTATAAAACATTTTTATTCTCTGAAATATCGATCCCTTCATATCATATCAATAGTTAAGAGAGACGTCAGTCGAGAATTATATGATATAAATGTTGAGTTAAATAAAATATTTGATTGACAATAATCGAGGACAAACTCACTTTGAGATCTCTATGCACCACATTATTCATATGGCAATGATTCACAGATTCAAGTATTTGTTGTATACAATGAGAGGCATCGGCTTCTGAATAGTATTCCCGGGCGACGATGTCTTCAAAGAGTTCGCCTCCGGTCACCAAATCGAATATTAAGTAGTGATAACCCTCTTCTTGGATACTATCGTGTAGTCGTACTGTAGGTTATGGTTCAGAACAGAATAAAAGTAAATCGAATTAAATTAATGGCTAAAACCGAAGATAAAACAAAAAATAAAAGAATACATTTTTAGCGATCAATAAATTTATGATAAGATATAAGTATTTGTTTTGCTGTTGTGTTGACTCACTCTCTCTGACAGAGTTTGTGTCGGCTCTATTCCCGACTATAATTCTCTTGTTTCTCATGTTTTTTATTTCATTTATTCTGTGCTCTAATTTAAGTCCTAAGAATTTATAAGAAGGAAAAAAAGGAAATTCTCATTTCAATCGCTTACCAATGTTTGGATGATTTAATTTTCTACAAATTCTGGCCTCTCTCTCCAATTTCTGAAAATCTAATTTCAACGACAAAATTTCATTTAATTCAATTGCAATGTCACAACATTTATCAAATGTGCATGCTCAATATCATCTATTAAAGAACGACGTTTGACAGTTTCATAAGCATATGAACCTAAAAAAATCCATTCCGTTGTCAAATAAAAGACAATACTTCCAAAACACTAATTTCCTAGGGCATTTATTTATAAGTTAGAACAAAATATTTTTTAAATAACCATGCTCAATAAAAGTAGGAATTTATATCTCTATTATAATTTTAAATTAATCCAGGAAATAAATAATAAATAATAAAAGCAAGCAAAATTTATTATTCAACAATTCTAATCAATATAATATGATAACAATAACATCAAATAAAATGATCAAGATAAATTATTAAAAGGACTTACCCCTCGTGGAAAGCTTTTTGGTATTAATTATTTTGGCCGCAAATTCTAATTGCGTTGACTTTTGAACACATCGTCTCACTATAGAAAAGGCGCCTCTATTTTATAGAAAGACCAGGATATCAATTATTCATAGATTCATATTTGATGTCAAATTTAAAAGAAATCAATTGAATAAATATTAAGTAAATATTAAAAAAACTATTAATAGGTTTTTAACCTACACTTCAATAATAGCGTCAGAATTTGAAAAATATTTTTCATATAATTTTTTTACTATAAATATAAGAATTAGTGTTAAGGCTATCGATATATAAAACATTTTTCTTCTTCACTTAAATTAAATATTCTTAAGAAAATGTCGACAAACAAATCAAAAATAATAGATTCGAGTTATGAAGTTATGGGCACAGAATAAATGTGGCGAATATACTTATGGCACAGAATAAGGGAGTAGTTAACAGAGATTTTTCACTTCATTCTAAAGGAAAAGAGAATTTATTTTGAGAACCTCAGAGAAAGAGAAAAAAGGAAGTCCTCTGAGATCATACATACAATAGAAGTCTCGAAGAATATTCTTAGTCTTTCTCTGTATTAAAGTTGAGTCTTAAAAACATTATAGTTTTGAATGAATTAGTCGTAAAAAAGAGAAAAACATTTTGTTTGCGATCAATGGATTTCTGTTTGAGTAACAAAAAGAAAGCCTACAAAACATTATTTGTGGGCCGAATATATTTTGGGGAAAATATAGTGTGTCGGCCCATTTTTACCCTGAGCTCAATAAAAAAAATATTGTTCCAAATGGAATGTGTTTATTATATTGAGAATGAACTGAATAAGTATTTAAGTGAAAGTAAGTGAAAGTTCAGCCAAAGATATTTTTGCTCTAAATTTGGATTCAGACAAAAGTCTTGTGTATGTGTCGAACCGTTTACACCATAAGTACCAAAAATTATGGCCGATTCAAATGGAACGCCACACTTATACATGTGCTCTAACTTCAACCAATTTTCAGGTTGAGTCTGGACTGAGAAAAGGTTCATATAATGGGACAGAAAGGGTCAGAGGGGACAACACTTTTACAAGAATCGAATAGAAATAAATAATGAAAACGAGTAGGAATTGTTTGTGTTTTGATTCCTATTTCGTATGGTTTACATACTTTCCCAGTTCTTCTTTGAGCTCATAATTATCTGAGAATCTGGTCGTCGCTTGTGGTGGACCCGCCATTATTCTTGCAAATTGCTATACCATAACACAATTGAGTGAAAGTCAACAGAACCAAGAGCAAATAAAACTTTCAATTATGGATAAAAAGGAAAAATAACAAAAAGAAATATATATTCTGTTGTCTTCTGAAGCGCCTGTTTTGGACGATAGCGCACAGAATATTCAGTGCAATAATCCTTTTATAGCCCAAAGCTATTTGAATAGAGAGTCAGTTGAGAGACAGAGATAAGCACCGCTCGGGTAACAGAACAGAACTGAATTCACAGAATTGAGCTAAGATTAAGACTTTAATAATAGTGTCCACAAAATAATAGGTAGATATCAATAAAAAAAAGATTCGATGAAAAATACTCTCATTTCAAATGTGATTCAAAATTTCATCAATCAATTGATATTTTTTGAACAGCAAGTGTTTCACTGTATCTCTATTTTTTGCAGGTTTCAAAAACTCCACTGTCAAACGAATTAGTAGTAAAATAATGACGAGGGTAACCAAACATATAAACTGGTGAACTATTCTTTTTCAATATTAGTTTAGCTGCCGATTGACTCAACTGTTTATATCGTTCAACGCTTTTACAATAAGTAATAATTTATTGTATTTATTAACAAATTTCTTATTTAATACACAAAATGTTTTATACAGAAATTCTGTACATATTCTGTCGTCCACAACATGTCTGCCAGTGTTCGCCCATCGACTCTGTGGTTGTGCACATTGTATGGAACTTCTGGTGAATTTACCAACACTAAATACAATGTAGCATGCTTATATTGTCACACTTTACACTAACTTTCAACACTCAATAATATCAACAATTGTTTTATTAGACATTAAATATTTCAAAATTCTATCACAAAATATTAAAAATTAACTAGGTTATACAATTTGATCTAGCTAAATTATCAAATTGAAATCAATAACTATGAATATAACAAACTGCAAATATGAGCGCATGGGCTCTGTTTTACTTATGGAAAAGAATAAAAGCCGATTCTATAGCGATATTGTGTTGATATTAGTGTCTCTTCTTTGCGCAAAAGCCACTGCTTTTCCTCTTAGGAGAGAGTCTGCTCTCCCTTTCAATAAACACAAATTAGTTTTCTCTCTAATTATTAATGAAAATTTTCTTTCAAAACAAACTCTTTGAAAGTAAAAGTGATTTATTTCTAAAAACGTGATTTTATCAAAACCGTTAAAATTTACTTTAAAAAAAATTTATCTAGATAATATTTCATGAAAACTTCAAACTAACATTTATAACCATGAACAATTTTTTAAAGAACTTATTGAAGAGGAAAATAAAACTCATATTATATACATTTATTTAATAAATATTACATAAAAAATTGGAATGATTAGCAAAAATAAACTAGGTCGATTCTATTGAATATGACCTTCATTTAAATGATAATTTATCTTAATTTTATATCGAACCGCATGACTGATGAGTAAAGTAGTTTTTCACTCTCGGTATCAAATTATCTAGATAAAGCAAATAATTAAAATGAGCAAGTATGAAATAGCATATCTAAACATAATAGGCTAAAGAGTAAACTAGGACGTTTTTACAAACAATTCTATTGCAATTCTATTAATTCGTTTGTTTTTCAAAATTCAAGAGATATTTCTTTTTTAATGTGAATATCAGTTAAGAGTTGAAAAGAAGTGGAATTTTGCCAAAAAATGTGATGACTTTATTCATTGGTTGTGTTTATTACACAATAAATATTATGAGAGTTTGAATGATTGGCAAAACAACAAAATACAGTCTAAACACAAATATATTTTTTGATTTCTAAACTTAAAAGCTTTTAAAATAAAGTGGAGTTAACTTTAAAATGAGTTCAATTAAATATAGTTTTATTCCGAGTAGTTTTGATGGTAAAGTCATTCTCATAACAGGTAACCATTACTGGTGGAGTGCTATTTTATCTTGATTAAAATGACATTTGCTATTCTTTTTCTTTTAGGCTCGAGCTCTGGCGTTGGCGCCGGAACTGCTCTTCATTTTGCCAAACTTAATGCCAATTTAGTGATCAATGGAAGGGATGGCCAAAAAGTCAGTTCTGTGGCTGAAGAGTGTCGTAAATGGACTAAGAATAGAGTACTTGAAGTTATCGCTGACTTACAAAATGAGAGTCATATCAAAAATTTAGTTCAGAAAACTGTCGACACTTTTGGACGAATCGATGTTTTAGTGAATAGCGCCGGAATTATAGCACAGAATCTAATGACTGATTCAAATTATATGCAATCTTTTGACCAATTGATGAAAACCAATCTTCAAAGTGTAGTATTGACCACAATATTAGTCGTTCCATATCTCGAACGGACCAAAGGATGTATTGTTAACGTTTCAAGTATTACATCACAAATAACGGTTCGCTTTAAGACTTTCTTAAAAAAATTATATTTATGTGAACCCAAATATAGCGCCGGTCGTGGAGTGCCTACGGAATATCAAAGAGTGGTATCGATATGTTCACAAAATGTATGGCAATGGAATTGGGACCCAAAGGAATTCGTGTCAATGCAATCAAGTAATCAAAACTTCAAAAATATTCCGACTCTCAGTCTATGATTTTTATTTATTAAGAAATGAATGAAATTTTACTTTAAGTAAATATTTTATGAGCAATCAATCATTTGAGCATGTTCAATTCTATAAACAATCAATTATTTTGAGATTTAATTGAGACTCAATTTATATTTTAGTCCGGGTATTATCCTAACACCGATGTTGAATACCCTGAATGACGATTCTTTGACAGAAGAGGGGATCAGACAATTCTGTGAGGCAACATATCCATTGGGAAGACCCGGTTTTGTCGATGATATGGCAAAAGCTATTGAGTTCTTAGCCTCAGAAAATTCCAGTTTCATAACCGGTGCTCTTCTGGTGGTTGACGGGGGATGTGTCATAGGTAAACGTTCCAGGCTTTAGCTGCATCGGCAGGAATTTATCCAGGAAAAATATAAATGTTTTACCATTAGGGTTGTTTAAAATGAAACTTTATTTGCCCTTGAAACTTTCTAAAAATATTTCTCAAAAATAGTTACTCATAGATTGAGAAACATTGTGGGTAAGTTTCTATTAAGCAAACCTTTTAACAAAAGATATGATAATTAGAAAAAATTATTATTAACAATAATTTACAAAACGAGGAAACAATAAGACATAAAGTGTCGGTTTTTTGTCGTTTCCAACAATTTTTGACTTATATATTGTTTTTACTCATAACAAAACCTTATTTTAAATAAATCTATTTTTACTAAAATATATTCTGTGCGCAATTTTATTAATATTTCTGGGCAACGATTTTTCGGTTGTCTCTCTTTGTCTCTCATTTGATAAATGGATGAAAAGTCACTAATTCAGAGTCCAATTTCCAAACTTAATGGAAAGGTAGCTCTGATAACAGGAAAGTTTATTTTCTAAAATCTGTCAAAACTTTATAAATCCTTATTTAAATATTCATTATTCAGGATCGAGTGCTGGAATCGGCGAAAGGGTGGCCCTATTTTTAGCGAAATTGGGATTCAATTTAATGATAACTGGAAGGGATTCGCAACGAATTAAAAAAGTGGTTGAAAATTGTATTCTTCTACCAAAACAAAAAGTAAAAGGAATGGTGGCTGACCTACTCATTGATAGTGATGTCCAAAATCTATTAAACAAAACAATTGAAGAGTTCGGACGATTGGATTTGTTGGCAAATTGTGCGCAGATATCGATTCCCTCTTCTATTGAAGAATCGGATGTAATAAACAAATATATGAAAGTGTTTAAAACAAATGTCCGTTCAGTTGTTTTAATCACAACACTAGCAGTGCCTCATCTCGTGAAGACAAAAGGCTCTATAATTAACCTGAGCTCAGATTCTGAATTAAGACCTGTGAGTAGAGCTAAAAGAGTGCATTCTTTCATCTTTTAATGAATAATTGATGACTTCATGAATAGTACGAATCAGAGTTTGCTTTCGGTGTATCTGAAGCTGCGATCGATTGGTTTACAAAAGGGTTGGCCCTCGAAATGAAACATAAAGGAATCGCTGTCTTATCTCTTAAGTAATGATTGATTCGGTTGTAGTTTAACTGAACTTAATTTTATGACAAACATTTCAGTACATCACTCGTTATGAGGGATGAGTTCCAAATAAATCCCTGGTTTTGTTCAACTTTACATTCAAGACTCTGAAAAGTTATATTGATTTCACCTTTAATTACTTTAGAAATACCATGATAATCATATTTTTATGATCTGATAAATGAGTTTAATTATAGTTTTCTTGAAAAATATTCGTTATGATTAAATTGTAATTAAATTAGCAAGATTATTTATGAACTCCAATTTCAATATCAAAGATTAATTTAACAGTAATTCATCAAGGTAATTCCTATGATTTTCTGCTTTTATTTTGTAAATGAATAATAATTTGGGAAAATAAAATAGTTTTGTAATAAACAAAAAACTTAATTAATAATTAAAGTCAATATTTATCTAAATATCTCTATTTTAACAAGCTCTCTTTTCAAAAACAACTTTTTACTCTTTCATATTTTATATACAAATTCCCATTTGCTAGGGGCAAATTTGTTTATTATTAACCTTCAAAATTCCAAAAAAAAACTCTAAAAGATCTCAAAAATTTTGCTAATAATATGAGACTTTTGGAATGGAAAAGTTTAGTTCAATTTTGTATAAAAAGACGAAACAAATTCTAATTCATTTATTTATTGATAAAACGATTTAAAGATGAGATTCAATACAATATTCTCTATAATTGTTTCGACAATAATTCTCTTAGAATGGATTGAATGTAGAGGTGATCATAATAATACTTTCATCAATTTAATGATTTAGTTTTAATCTGAAAATATATCAGGTTATTTTGTACATGGCTCAATAGGATCCCATGGACTTCATGGTTACCGAGCAATTGGTGGCAGAGGTTGTAGGCGAGGATATGGTGGTCGTGGAGAGAGAGGTGGTAGTGGTGGCAGTGGTAGCAGTGGTGGCAGTGGTGGTAGAAATAGTGGTGGTAGTAATGGTGATAATGGCAATAACGATGGAGTTGAAAGGCAAGGTGAATATTTCAATAGAGGAGGAAGAGGTGGTGGTGGCTATAATAGTGAGGGCAACAATGGAAGATTAAATAATCAAGGGCATTCTAATTATGGATCTGGTAATCGCGGAAATGGTATGTCTTATGGCGATTAAGACAAACCATTTACTTGATTATAAAATGTATTTGTAATTTACTACTTTTATAACAATACAATTATCCATTAGAATTTAATCAAATTCATTTATATTGATTTTAATATTGATTATTAAATAAAACTCTATTTTCGTAATAATAATAATTTTAATAAACATTTGATTGAATCACAACTGTTTTGACACAAATTTTGGCAAAAAATATGGAAAAACCAAAAAAAAAGTTATCAATAGAAATGTCTCTTTTAATTCAAATGACTTCCTTATACTTACAAAACTTTTAAATAAAATTATTGTTTAGAATCTAAAAATATTTTAATTAGTTTTAAACTATTATTTTGTAAATTGATTTATTAGCAAGGTCATTCATGTTTTCAGTTAAGTATTTAATTAATTGTTTAAATTTTAAACATATTTATCAAACAATTATTACAAATTTAACTCTTATTTCAAATAAGGACTTAAAATTCCATTATTATCACCAATGACTTTGAAAACACATTTGTTCATGGTAAACAGATGAATATCCTCTTAAATACCTTATAAAAAGGTAAAACTAGCAAGGACAGTTTCAAAGTTAACTAGATAATGAGTTCGATAACAATAGGTTTGATAATTGTTTTTATTGGTTTTTTTCTGTTGGAATGGAGTGAATCCAAAGTATTAGTCCTTCACAGAGAAACCAAATGTAATAGTTTAATCTTCTACCAACATATCTTGTTCATATATTATTCATATATTTCAATATTCCATATAATATAGATGTGAATAATAATCCACGATTAGGGGTTGCAAGAGCAAATCCTCGAAGGCATAAATGGTTTCGCAGTTATGGATATGGATATAATAGATATAATGGTAATACTAGATATAACAATGGAAATGGCGATGGATATGGTAATGGAAATGGTTATGGAAATGGTTATGGAAATAGATATGGAAATGGATATGGAAATGGATATGGAAGTGGATATGGAAATGGATATGGAAGTGATGGGTATGACAACAATCGGTACTCCGGATATGACAATAGATATGGCAATGAATATGATGTCAGAAACAAAGAGAATGTGAAGGTTAACGTCAAAGTTATTACAGCCGATGACCGACACCATCATCGCCACGATGGTTATCATGGTGATGAATACCGTGGTGAGGGTTATCGCAATCTTCATCGTAGTTATGAATATGATTTGGAATAGTTATGCAAGATTATTTAAATTATTGAATATTCTATTAAATGTAGTATTGATTTTGAAAATTAACAAATGATGGAAATGGGTTTATGACTGACACAACTCCACAAACATTTTCTTTTGTTTAAACTTTTCATTATTTGAATAATTATTTTGGAAAATTCTGTTTAATTGATAACAAGGTGATTTTCTTATTACAATTAGAGATGAAAATAATGCTTTAAAGACATAATAGGTTTTAATAATTATTTAAAATGTTCTAGTTAATTCTATGGTTAGCTTATAATTTATTGATTGTCTATATTTAGTATTTGTTGAGCTATACTTCAATAATATTGAGACCTTATTTTCAGTAATTGTTTGAATCGACTAATAATGGATTTTGTTTTTCATTTAATCATTAGTTTAATGATTTGCTCTTCATTTGAATATTTTCATTAAATTTATTAATTCAAACAATTTATATGAAAAAAGTAGTTTTTAATAATACGAAACCTTAGAATTTTTGTCCTAGATTCATGTATAATAACAGGAATTATTGATGGACTGATTATTCAAATGTTTATTTTCAATAATATCTCAAAAGGAAATCTTAATTTAAAATAAACTTCAAAATATCTTTTGAATATAAAAGCATCCTGTTCAGTTTTTATAAACAAGAATTTTAAACAAAATAGTTAGGTAAATAGTATCAAAACTAGGTAATAATAACTATTAACTGAAAATTAATTAATTAGATAAATAAGAATAAATGGGGTTATGGCTAAACAATTGCACAAACATTTTGTTGTAATTATTATTAATATAAGTTTAATGAAAAACTTCTTTCAGATTATTAGAAGTACTCATCAGGTTATGAATGTTATAAATAGTGAAAGATATCTACTATAATAAAGTGAACCAGGATAATGAAAATATTGATAATAATTCTATTAATTTTAATTTGTTTGTTAATGGAATTTCATTCTACGGAATCAGTTTATCAGAATATTCGCAGAAATAATAGACAAAATGGTTTGTAAATTAATTTTATCATGTTCATATAATTATTATTAGATGTGATTAGCCAGGAGAATTTCATTGACAAATAATTTTCGGAGAAATTATTATAATAATAATAAAAGATTGCGTTTACGTCGAATCCCTTCGCGAAACAGACGACGTCAACCCAAAAGAGACAGACACTCAAAGTTTAGACCTGAAACTGGACCCAATTCTGAACACAACTCTGGACCTAATTCCTTACCTATCTCTGGACCTAACTCTGGATTTAATCCTGAACCTAATTCTGAGTCTAACATTGGTTCTAATATTGGACCTAATACTGGACCTAATATTGGGCCTAATTCGGGTCCTAATTCTCTGCCCTTTCCTCGACCAAATAGTGGGCCTAATCCAGGACCACCGGAGAAACCAATGGTTGGCTCAGAAATGGATTATAATAATAATAATAATAATCGTAAAATCAATGATTATAACTACGGATACGATGACATCACTTTAAATAAGAATAGAGTTGTCGTTAGGGTTAAGATTTATAGCAATTGATTGATTGTGGCTTTATTTTCTAATATAAAGCTTTTATAACTAATCATAAATTATTATTATCATAAATAAACTTGGTCAATTTCTATTTTTTTATCTTAAATTTTATTTGGATTTTATAATATATATAAGCAAGGTAAAAAGTTAATATCAAATAAAAAAATATAAAAATTCCAATTTTATATAACAAGGAAAGCATCAATTTTTTGTATTTTTTTTATAAATATTTGTCTAAAAAGTTAATAAAAACAGACGAAATAGAAAATTATTGTTTAAAAAGTAGGGGTAATACAATTTTTTTTTTTAATAATTTTATTTTTTAGGAAAATTTTTTTTCTTACTCTTATTTTAAAGTTTATAATTTTCAAACATTTATTGCTATAAAAACCATATTTTATTAAATGTTTTAAGAAAACTCTAAATTATTCGTATATTTTAATTGAATTTCGAGTTTAAAATAATTTCTAAATATAACTAAATATAATTAAAACAAAAATAATTTTAATAAAAACCTACTTAACCTGGTAATTGTATAAAATGTTCTTGAAAAATTATCAAATATAGTTATTAAATTCTAAAATAGCTGAAAATTTGTAACTAGGGGAAAATGAGCCCTCTATAGACCTATTCTTAGTCTCGAAAACACATTTATTTTTATAAAATTAGTGGAAAAAATAGTTAAAAACATTTGAAGTAATGCTTTAATCTGAGGTTAAAGGAGTATTTCAAATACCCCTCTGAAGATTAAAAACCTTTACATCTATGACCAGAACTAAATTAGTCGAGGTTTCCAAAATATAACCCCTAATACCCCCTTAAGTCGGCTGCTTTAGTAATCTCTGTTTTAATTATAAGTTATTTGACTTTAAATAAAAGTTTACTCATATTCTTAATAATATTCAATTAATTTAATTAAAATAATAAAACTTAAAATATGAATCACTACAGAAAGAGTAACACTTTTGATTTAAAAAATTATTATGGTTTTACCCAATGTCTTTACACAATTTCAGTGAAAAATTGGTTTCGAGAAACATAAACTAATTATTAGACATAAAGTATATTAACGACTATTTTTAACATAAAAATGTAGTCTTCAAAAGATTACAACAAAAGGTATTTTTCACCACTAATTGTGACATAAGTTCTACGAAATACGAATATTATCTTCAATACCTCTACACTACTTCTAAACTATTACAACTAAAAGTACCAAGTTAATTAACTAGTTAATGATGTCATATTCTATTGTTAATACTTTTTCAATGTTAGACAGAAATTTCAAAAAAATGAGTAAAATTGTCGCGAATTAATGAAATATAGAGACTATTTAATATAGAAAATGTGATTAAACTCTTTGATTGCAAACAAACATTTATTTTATTTAAAATAAAATCTCATTTAAATAAAACCTTAAAACAAGAGTTCACTGAAAAGTTTCAAAACCACTTCAACTCTAAAATGTATTCAATTCTAATTATTATAACAATTATTAATATTTTAGTCATTGATTTCACTGATAGTCGTTTGGCCGGAATTATTAGTGAGTAATCATTTTTATATTAGATTATCTTGCTTAAATTCCATATTTCACTTCTTAAGTTATTTTTCCACAATAATTATATTGCCTTGCTAATTTAAAGCTAAATTTTGATTTATTCTATAAAATTCAAAGGGCGTCAACGAACTGACCCTTGTATTAACCGGTCACTAATAAACCATAGAAAAAAGGGAGTTTTACCCCTTCACTCCATTAAACCCTGCGCTCAACAGTTACCACCAGATGGGGATCGCTTTCCAGCAAATAGACCTGGTCAAAATAATAATAATAATAATAATAATAACAATCAAGTTATTAATAATAACAATATTAATGTAAATATAAATATTATCATAAAAAATAAAAAGAATGTTAAAGTACCTAGATATTAAAGAATGATTGTAGAATATTATTCAAGAACAATTGAATATAAATTATAATCAATTTACATGTATATTGATTCTGTGTAAAGGTTTAAACTAAACTTGGTAATCATTGTCAAATAATACTTATTGTATAAACATGTAAACTATCGTCAGAACAATAGTTTGTTCAGATTTTTATTTTTAATTTATCTTGTTCATACAATGTTTATTATTGTAAATGTTCTTGCTAAACATTTCATTTGATTACCTCAAATATTGAAATCATTTTAAATAAAAGTATCATGGTCATGATTATAAAGTCATTAATTGTTTAATTATTTTATCAAGTGAATAATTATGAAATATTTATACCTTGTTGTTTTAACATTTATACATATTAATGATAACTTAGCAAAATCAGTAACTAACCATGGTAAACTATTAAATAAAGAAAGGAATTAAGACATTTTGAAATTTTATTTATTTTTTAATATATTTTGTTTCAGATTCACATCAAAATGAATTAGAAGTCAATCCAAATATCAGTCGAAGTCATCCCATGAGAGCCCTTTCGCTAAAACAATCTAATAGTATAAAAGGGACCGGAGTTAACACTCCCAGTGAGAAAAAACATTCCCTTCCCATCAAGAAAAATGGAAATAATAATAATAACAATAATAATAATAAACCGCCAAAAAATAAGACAACCAAAAAACCAGTTAAAGGCAGAACTACCACTACTACCACTACAGTTCCCACAACCATTCCTACAACTGTTCCGACAACTGTTCCGACAACTGTTCCCACAACTGTTCCGACAACTGTTCCGACAAAAGTACCTACCACTGTTCCTACTACTCTGCCGACCACAGTTCCCACTACCGTTCCAAAGACTGTCCCAACAACTGTCCCTACTACTGTTCCCACTACAGTTCCCACTACTGTCCCCAATACAATCCCCACTACAATTCCAACTACTGTCCCTACCACTGTCCCTACCACTGTCCCTACCACTGTCCCTACCACTGTCCCTACCACTGTCCCTACCACTGTCCCAACTACGACCCCCATTACGGTTCCCACTACTACTGTGCCCACAACTATCCCGACTACAGTTAATGTTACAGTTAACACTACCGGTAATATTACGGTTAACACTACAGATAACACTACCAGTAACATTACTGTCCCAACTACCGTCACTAACACCATCCCCACCACAGTTCCCACTACCATTCCCACTATCGTTTCAACAACCGTTCCCACTACTATTCCTACTACTGTTCCTGTTACTACTCCTACCACACTTCCCACTACGGTTCTTACTACCGCTCCCACTACAGTCCCAACTACAGTCCCTACTACCGTTCCTACTACTGTTCCTGCTACTACTCCTACCACAGTTCCCACTACGATACTTACTACCGTTCCCACTACAGTCCCAACAACGACCCCTACTACCGGTTCTACCACAGTTTCCACTACTGTTTTAACTACTGTTCCAACGACTACCCCAACAACAACTACGACAACAAATAACTCTACAACTGTTAACACCACAACAGATGGCAAAACGACAACCACAACAACCACTCAAAATAGTACGCAGAATAGCGTAACAGTTACTTCCAGTACTACCAGTACTACCAGTACTACCAGTACTGCCAGTACTACCAGTGCCCCCAAAAGTGCTCCTAAAAAAGTAACGCAAAAAAGTGGACAAAATCAGAAGAAGACAACTCCTAAACCACAACAAAAGAATAACAGACAAACACAGAGTACTCATCCAAAACAACTACAAATCAAAACAACAAAAGCGCCCAAAAACACGAAATCAAAGATTACAACAAAGAAACCGATAAAAGTGACCACAAAACCAACAAAAAAATCACTACAGAATTCACGTCAAACCACTCGAACTAAATCACAAAACAAAACTCCAACAAAACCGACGACCAAAGCTGCCATCAGAGGCACAACAAAAGCACCGAACAGAAGAGGTTAATCATATATAATTCATGAATAAATAAAAGAGCAAGCTAAGTTACCATGAATTCAATTTTATAATTGAGTTAAATTAAAATAATTGTATTTCTTTAAAATATATACAAAATATAAAAATAAATAAATGGTTAACTTTTATATACTTAAAAAAAACTCATTCATAAAATAGTTCTCAGTTTTACAATAAATAGATACTTAAGTATCAGTTAATAATAGACAAAAGTTATTATATTTCCTTAAAAATGACTTTAAATTCAATTTTAAAACAATTATTATTAAAAAATAACAAAATTTATTGAATTTAAATAAAATTAAAAATTTTAAAATTTTAAAACAATTGTTTGAAACTCTATGAAAATAGAGGCCAAACGCCAATAAGAAAGAGTTTGGATGAAATAATTTGTGGTCCGGCGCTTAAAACACCACAAACTATTGAAGTGATATTATAATATGGCCATTGATTTCCAGACAATCGATAAAATTATAGAAGATTTCGATCCCAATAACAAACTCCAAGTCTATGAATATATGAAAAATGAACTGAAAAAAGGAGAAAATATAGAAATATTGTGGCGTTTGTCCAAAATATCGCTTATTCTGAGCACTGGAGCAGAAATGAAGAAAAATAAGGAACTTGAAAAGAAGTTCACTGAAGAGGCATTTGCCTATTCTGAGCGATCGATTGCTTTGGATCCGAATAATGTAAAGTGTCATAAATGGTTTTGTGCTTCAATTGGCAAAATGACTAAATTTGTTGGAATCAAACAGAAGATCAAATTCGGACACAAATTCAAAGAACACGTCGATATCGCCATCAAATTGGATCCAAACGACCATTTGTTGCACTTTATGTTCGGCCGATTTTGTTATGAGTTGTCATCCCTTTCATGGATTGAAAGACAAATCGCGAAAACAATATTTGGTTCGATTCCTAATTCCAGTTTCAAAGAAGCGCTGAAACACTTTCTTTGTTCCGATCGACTGAAACCCGTTTGGAAAGAGAATTACTTATGGGTTGCCCGCACTCTCATCAAATTGAAAAAGTTGGAAGATGCAAAACTTTGGGTTAATCGAGGATTGGTTTTGTCCAACAATAATATGTTGGATGAGTTGTCGCACAACAACTTAACTCATCTCAAAAACAAACATAACTTTTAATATTAAATGAAAATAAATGAATGCATTTAATTGTAATTAATATCATTACTCTTATTGTTAATGTATTTAACTCTGAATTATTTTATTGAAATTAACGTGCTATTTTAAACTAGTTAATTGTCACTGATATCAGTATTTAGCAGTTATCTTGTTCACTTTTAATTATTTGAAAATAAATTGTAAGACAGTTAAGAGACAGTTATAAATCCAATAATTTTGTAATCAAATCAATGAGCGATACATCAGATCCCAAATCAGATCCCAAATCAGATTCCAAATCAGATCCCCATTCAGATCCTCAGAGTTCAACAGAATTGCCGCCATTTCTTAAGAATATGGGTATTGAATTGAAAGAGCAAATAGGGGAAGGGGGCTTTTCTAAAGTGTATAGGGCCACCTGGACTCAGAGACCCAATGAAGACATCGCAGCGAAGATCATCTCGTGTTCAGAGAATGAGGTTTGGGTTCTCAAGAATTTAAAGAACGAAATGAAAATCGCCAAAAAACTAAAGCACCCGAATATCATTAATGTATACCTAATGAAGAAAACGCAGTCATTTGCCTATATTTTCATGGAATTCGCTAAAAATGGAAGTGTTATGAATGCGATCACCAAAAATATGAAACCACTGATAGAAGAAAAGGCAAAGAAATACTTTAAAGATATAATGAGCGCATTAGCGTATTGTCATAATGAAAACATCGCTCACAGAGACATAAAACCGGATAACTTTTTAATTGATGGCAACGATAGGGCAAAACTCACTGACTTTGGGTTCGCTTCTCGTAATCCATTTGGAGGGGAAAAGTTAATGAAAGGAACACAATGTGGGACATCTGAATACATGGCTGTTGAACTCAAAACACTAAAACAGGGCCAAGTTTATGACGCAAAGGCTACAGATCTATACTCAATGGGTATATCTCTGTTTTTTATGGTTTACTTTGATCTCCCATTTAATCCGATAAATGAAATTGAGTGCATTCGTCAACAGAAGAACAAAGACTATAGACATAAAAGTAAATATAATCCATCGGATGCTCTCAAAGAAATAATCGATAAACTCTTAGAACCGAATCCGAAAAAAAGAATTACTTCAGACAAAGTGTTGGAACACAAATGGCTCAACACTTGAATCATATTTTATAAGACTTTCGCTTTTAGTTTAGATAAAATCTTAATTATTATAACAAATTATCATAAACTCAAATAAAACTGTTTTCATGAAATAATGACTTAAAACTTATTAATAATATTCTAAACAATTCTATTCACAAAAATGACGGTCGAATTGGATTCTCCGGCGGACCATCTGATGAAAGGGTCGTCGATCAGAATGAAATTGTGAGCGCATTATATCGAGAATTAAAAGAAAAAATAGATTTCATTCTATCAGAGAATGAGATAACTCTTTTCAATCGGATCTCCACTCATATGAAAGGGCGAAAAGTTTTGCATTTCTTCGAAAAAGAGTTTTCTTTGTCTTCATTTCAGAAAATATAAAGAAATCATATGAATTCTCGCGATTTTGCCGAAGAAAGTGTCGGTTTCTTTAGTATACCTCTGAGTGTTGTCGGACACAACTCTTATATAACATTCCGTAAATTCTTCGCCAATTTTGGGGAAAATGTTTTCTCAGGAATTGCAAGAAATCAATTGATTGATACCGTCATCCAATTGATTCTCATCGGAGAAAGTGATGTCCAGTATATAAAAGAAATGATATCTCTTTGAAAGCATTTCTTATTATTTGTTGAAAAATATCTTTGATTTGTTTATTACTAAAATATGTTTTCGTGTTATTAGTTGTGTTCATAGTTTTAATTTTTCGCAAATATTTTATCTGAAAAAACAAACATTTATTTAAAGAAAATTATTTTTATATAAAAAAGTAATTAAATATCAAATCAGGGATAACCAAAGGATACGGTCCAATGGGGGGATGATTTAACCAAACTATTCCCTGGACTAAAAATCTCGACAGACCTAGCTCTTGTAGATAGATGTTAACGTTGTGGTTTCAAAGTCCCAGGGTATTTTGCTAAATTTGCTCTTCCAGGGTACATTTCGCAATCCATCATATTATTAAATAAAGTGTTTAGTGAAGTAAAATATGATCAATGACATTTTTTAAAAATTAAATTGAAATCTAATATTGATTCCATATTTGATAATACATTTAACTTAAATATTAATTTTCTTTTAATTATTATAAATTAAGAGTAAAAATGATTTTCAAAGTTATTATTGTTTTAATTTCATTAAATTATGTCTTCAGTTATAATTATAGTGAAGACGATTACGATAGATATGAATGTAATAAAGAATATTATAATTTACTCATTTATTGATTCTATCCTTTCCTCTAAATATTCATTTCTTTCATTTAATAGTAATATTGACTGACATCGAACAGTTACACCCCGAACAGTATCCCATCGGATATTACGACAGATATAATCTGAATAATATGGCAAACGCTGATAGTAGAGAAGCGGAAGCGGCGACACCCATACCCGCTGATTATGGGGCTGTCATGCGATCAATTCTTTTTGAACCCAATTTAAATCTAAGACCTTACAATATGGCTGATGTTCAGTAAATTCTAACTCTACTATTTTAACAAGTTTAATGTTCTCTCTGTCCAAGTTCATTTATATAATTCCATATAAATTATATTTTTAATTCTGTGTTAATCTTTTCTTTTCAAAATAAACACTTAATTTCATAAAAATATATTTGAAAACCATATGGAAGGTATCAAAAGTCAATCTTAAAGTATGAGAACGATATCAACAATATGTCTCTCAATAATAATTTATTCGTTTCTTTTAATTGTCGAGTGTTTCCCATATTATATAATTGAAGACAATCTATGGGAAGACTCTCCAAAGTTTGTCACTGAAGTCAATAATTATAACAGACCTGAACTTACGGTAAAACAATTGTAAACATTTTCATTAGATTTATCAATAGATAAACACTTTAGACCAGAAGATTCAACGATACTTATAATTTGTTGGCACCAAAAAAAGGAACGGATAAACACAGAAACAAATATAAAGTAATATTATTTAAATTTTGGTAATTGTGTGTCGTCATATTTAAAAATGAGCAAGAACAATATTCTTGAAGTAATTACAATTAATACAAACAATTACTGATTGCGTGTCCGACAGTTTTTGTAAACATTTGTTGTCTAACAGACCGGCTCTTAGGAGTGGTTTCAAAACTTAGACAACAAATGTTTACAAAAACTGTGGGACACGCAATCAGTAATTGTATTAATTATGATTACTTCAAGAATATTGATCTTGTTCATTTTTAAATATAAAGTAATGTTATCACTAAAGATATCAATTCATTGAAATGGTTTAACATTTTCTTTGAATTAAGTTATCAACTTTTAATTTAACTCATGGGGTCTATAGAGTCAGTTCTTTCAAAATACTTGCCGGAAGGAAAGTGGACACACCTCTGATGAGAGTGGGCAAATTCATTGGTGCCATTCCTATAGTTAAAAGTTGTTAATCAAATAATGGAAAAAATATAAATAAATAATGTTTTGTCTCACATTTAGGGGGTTTAGGTGTCAGTTGTTGGGATGATATCGGATGCTTTTCGGCTATGGATGGCAGAAAACCGTTAGGCCAAGGAGTGATAGGAATGCTTCCTATGAGTCCCCAACAAATCGATGTAAAGTTCCATATATTTACAGTTCAATCTCAGGTCAAACCACTTGAATTAAAATACAATTTCTATATAAATGAGTTAAAAAAGTCGACTTTCAATCATTCACACCAAACAGTAATTATTGTTCACGGATTCAGAAGTGGACTAGGTCATTGGATGCTTGTATCTATTTTTTGATAATTGTTTATGTCTTATGATTTGATTGGATAACTTTGAATAGGAAATAAAGAACATGCTCTTTTCACTCAAGAATAATAACTATAATGTTATTCTCGTCGATTGGAGCAAAGGTATGTTTATTAAGTGATTGATCTTGTTCATTTTTTGTTATATAATAGGAGCAAATATGTTAAATTATATGTTGGCGGCGGCCAATACTCAAGTTGTGGGCGCTCTCATTGCGTTCTTTATTAATAGAATATGTGAGACAACATTTCATAATGAAATGAAGAACGACATGTTTTATCTGATTGGACACAGTTTGGGCGCACATACTATGGGTTTCGCTGCAAAAAGACTCTATAAACCAAAAGTGTCCCGAATCACAGGGTTTGACCCTGCTGGTATTACATTACTAATGAGATTATCACTACATTATCACAATATTAGGTCCGATGTTTGAAGACTATCCGCCAGAAAAGCGTCTCTATTATAACGATGCGACTCAAGTCGATATCATTCATACGGATATTTCTGAATCCATTATTTCAGGTTTCGGTATCGCCTCTCCCATCGGTGATATGGACTTTTACCCCAATGGAGGAAAATTACAGGTAAATATGTTTAATATGACCATCATCATTTATTTTTATAATACTAATTTTGTTGGCAATAGCCAGGTTGTCCACAAACGACCAATTTGATTCAAAATTTATTAAAATTTCCTGAGAATGTATCCTGTTCACATTCAATAGCATACTACTTGGTCAATTCATTTAGTTTGTTGTATTGTCCTTGTTATTTTTTTATTTTGACTTAATTTTTTCTAATTTAAGGTAAAGTTGACTCCTATTGTTTACCCGTTGGCTATATTTGTAAAAACTGGGAGCTATTCCTCGAAGGTCTTTGTGCCAAATGTGACAAAATTCAAGACATTAGTCAGTGCCAACTAATGGGTCTTTACCCAACTTATTGGAAGGCCATAACTCTCGACAATAAGCCCGGAATCGGACAAAAATATTACTTAAATACCGCCAGAAATGAAGACTTTTGTCGTAAAAAATTGACTTCAATTGAAAAATATTTAATTTAATAAGTTTTCAATAATTATAGTATATCATTACCAAGTTGCTTTCCATATTTCACAAGATTCGGATTCGGATTCTAACGGAGAAATAGAGCTATTCTTAAAGGCAGAGGTTTACAAAAGACAAAAATATTTAACAATAAATAGAGTCATCTCACAAATAGTTCCCTCAAAGATTCACACACTTTTAGTTACCTTTAGATTTTTGGTCAGAATAAAGACTCTCTCTGTTAGGTGGCTTTCATTTAAGAAACGAATAACTAAAGGCCAAAGGATCATGGTTAATTTTATTGAATTCAATTATATGAGTCATATCAGCCAAAAGTAAATAATTTTATATTAAATTACATTTAATAACATTTTGTTAATCAAAAAGAATCAGAAGTAGTGAATCCGTCATTTTGTGTCCATCGATCAATAAAACTAAGAAATTAGAACTAATACCTGACGGTTGGGAAGTATTGTATGAGGAATGCAATCCTCAAATCATATCCAATATATCAACGGCTAATAGTGGAGTCAGTTTAGTGCCGTTAACACAATCTTTTGATATACTGTCTGTTGATTATGAAAACGAAGACTTCGTTCAACAAAAGTTAATTCAAGGCTATAAACAAATTAATAAAAAGATTTAAATTAAATATAAAACAAATAATTGTATCAAACAAATTACAATAATTGTAATTTATATTTTAGTTTTTTTAGTAATCTTTTAACAATAGAGTTATTATTGAAATATGTTATGTCTCTCATATTTTACTCTAAACTATTTGTTTTGGAATTGTTTGGGACTACAACTTAAGTAACCAATACTTTAAAATTTAAAGTTTAAAACATCTGAAGACAACTTATATTTACTGCTATTAAATAACATTACATTTGTTTGTATTCAATGATTTTATTCATAATTTGTAGGATTTTTACAAATTTTATTTTAATTATATATAATTTTTGTTTTGTTTTATTAAATGAAATGTTTTATAAAAATTAGACAAAAAAACAAAAGTTGAGATTCAGATAAGAAAATGTGAGATAATTTTGAAATAAACTATTGAATAAAACAATTAATTAAATAATTGTTTGTTTTTATATAAAATTAGGTTTTCTTTTCAAACAATAAAAATGAAATTATCTGAAAAAATTGAAGACTTCGGATGAGTTGTCAGAACTCGTATTAGAACTTCCAAACAAAGAATTTAAATTAAATTGAAATACATATAGATTGACAACATTTTACCAAGATACTTTTTTAGTCAATCACATAATATTCTAAATATGTTGGGGATTATAATTAGTAGAAAAAATAATGTATCGAATATGACATAATTTGTTTTAAATATGAGCAAGATAGTCCTATATTTTATCAAGTTCATTCAATAGGGAAAAAAATGTGAATTTTGTCAAATAATTTGTGATTTCGTTAAAATAACTATAAAATAAGTTTTATTGAAAATTAGATTCTTGATCATTATAATCATAATTAAGATTTTAGCCTTTAATTAGTTTAAAGTAGTTTTGAAACCATAAGGTTTTTTGAGCCATATTTTCATTAAATAACTTTATGTCTAAATTATGGCCAAAATTAGTTTTAATTCAATATTTTTATTAACTTTACTTTTAATATCACAAATCGATGTCCGGTTAGCTCAAGGTATGTATCAAAGTTTCACACATTTAACCCTTTCATTCATTTCTTCGATTATTCATAATATTTATAATTAATTTTGAATATAAAGATGGGGACGAATCTTCTGAGTCATCTGAGACCACAGAGGTTTCAACTAAGGCTCCAGTCGTTCCATCAAAAGGTGTGCCTAAAGATGACAATAAAAAAGGTTTGTTGACAAAAAAGAGAGCAAACCATTAATAGAACAATTAAACCACTAAAAGGTGTTAATTTAGTATTAACAAACAATAAAGATAAGACTAGAACTCCGAGGAAAGGTAATGGAAAAGTGTATCAGATTGTGGTCGATACCATCAAAGAGGTGAACCCAATTCGCGCAATCAAGCGTTTTGACCCTGAACCTTTAATGAGTGGTTCGGGCCTTGATGTCGAAAAAATGAAGTTTCCGATCAATTATTTCGCGCAAACAGTCTTCGATCGATTGTCCGAAAGAACCAAAAAAAGTAAAAAAGAATTGACGACATTATTAGGGGTCGACATCGAAGCCCGAAAAGAAGGCGATTGGATTAGTATCGGAAAACTGTTTAAAGTGGGAAAACAAAATCACTTAAAATTAGGGGATTATCTCTATTGCTTTGGTATTAATGTTGACGATTATGAAAAGGGTTATGACGAACATCTCATTGAGGTTTGACACCAATTCTCACATATTTTCTAATAATTATAATAAATTAAACTTGCTCAGATGATTAAAGATCCGGTAGAATTAATCGATGAAGTGGCCACTGAAGGATTGTATAAATATTATCTACTAATGAAACAATACGTCAATCAAAGTGGAGGTTCGCTCAACGCCGGACTCAAAGCTTACGGCGAATATACGGGAGTCGATATCGTTGGCGACACAAAGAAAAGTATTTTAATTCTTAAACCAAACAAATATTTAATTATAATTAAAATTTAGTGTTAAACAAATGGAAACACAAATACAATACAACGGCCGCACAATTATATAGTAAACAAAATCAAAAGGAATATCAAAAACAAATGGAAATTTTCAAAAAACAAGTGAACCAAAAGATTGAAAAGATTTACAACGAATGGTTTGGAAAGGGAGGCATGTTCTTTGTCTATCAGGAGTAAGAACATTTCATTTATCAATAAGTTCTTCTAATTGCTATAAAACCTTGTTTTAGGCGATTGACTCGAATATTCACTAATTATAACAAATTATATAAGAACTATACGAATGAAGATAGTATCCAAGATTACATTAATTTCTTTGGAAGTTTAATCGGTTCTAAAATGTTTAATCATTTTTCAAATATTAATCAATATTTATATGACAGGTCCTCGAGGAAAGGCTATTTTATATATGGTTTATATGCCGACATCAGTGATGACAAATCAAATCTTTGGTCCTATTTTATTGATCCCAAAAGTATTGGCCATCAGTGATGCTGACCTTCTTGAGAAGGTTTTAGCCATTCCGCCCATTATTATCCAAACGAGTGGCGGTCTCTTTAAACCTATGCTTATGGTATTCGAACCATTTGTAAGATTAACCCGTTTTCTGGTCACTGGAGAGTATAACAAATCAATGAACGCTGGGCTCGATTTGGCCGCTTCTTATGGTATCAGTATTTGGGGCGGGGCTTATAAACCTAGGAAACTTGAAACAAAGCCCACCACAGAAACGACACTTAAAGAGATGTTAAAAAGATCTAAAAGAGATACAAAGGCAACAGCAATAAAGTTGCAAGAAGGTAGCAAGAGTGATAAGAAAATGGCAGACTCATATCAGGGCGGACCTCCTCCTGGAGGTTATAAATTGGGAGTTAAAAATGACGGCACTATTGATTTGGATGACGAGGATATGATTTCAAGAATTATGTTGAGTCCAGATTTCATCTTGAAAGCAGGCGGACCCATTTTTGTGCCCTTTGCCTCAGTATTGGCTCCCGCTTTAAGAGTAGTCAATACTGTAGCTTTTGGAAAAGGTCAACTAACCATGTTCATTTACCTTAAGAAATGATTTTAAATTTAATAATTACTTTAAATATTAGATAAATTCATGACACGTATGGCTGAAGTACCCGACATATTGAGAGGGGTAGGAATGATTGGAGAACTGGCAGATGTAGTCGAAAGACTATTGCCTGTAATTAAAATGGCTCACCAAGCAAATGGAGGTTTCTTATTTGAAATGACATATAATTAATCTAATGGTTTGTAATTAAAGGTAACCTAACAACGAGTCAGGCCGTAGTTCAGGCGCCAACTGTTGTCAAAACACTAATGACTGGACCCGTATATCACGCCTTCAGAAATCCACAAAAATTATTAAATAAAATGTTGAAGTGGTTGGATGGTCATGGTGGTCTTCTTGCCATACTTAGACTTCAAGCAAAAGGTGACTTACCAATAGCTGACCCTGGTGCTGCTGTTGATGCTAAAAAGGAAATGGGGGTAAATATTTGTCATCATGAAAAGAGAGAACTGAGTAAATGATCCCTTCGTTCTCTTTTTCTTATTAAATATGAGATAATAATTCAATTTTTTTATTGATTAAAACTATACAAATTGTACTTGCTCATTCATATAGACCGAGACATCTCTTATTGTCAGATTATTTGGTGATTTGTTTGGCGGTTGGCTTTTGGGATATGTGCAGGCATTAGGACCCGTGGCTTCAACTCAGGCTACATTCTTCAATGGGTTAATTGGAAATATACTTGACCCTGTTAAGTTTTTGCAACAAAACGTTGAACTGAAGAAACAGCCGCTCAAACATTTGTTGAATGCATTCAATGACTTAAGTCTTATGTATAAATCGTGTGCAGACAAGCGTTCATTCGTAACGGCAGTTCTTGGAGGAAATGATCCTGATGTTATCAATGAGCTTGGCATTCACGCTGGTAATCCCACAAAACTCTTTCTCAATTTAATCAAGTTCATTCTATTACTACAGAAAAAATGGTAGAACATGGTATCGATGTGGGAATAGTGTTGGCCGGCGGCGCCAAATTCCTAGACGAACCTTATCGTAAAAAGTTGGAAAGTGAACATGATAAATTTATCAAATCCAATCTCCCAAAGATTGGATTGGATTCGAAAAAAATTTTAGAGTGAGCACAGAATAAGCCCTCTTTTGTTATGAATTGTATTCATATCTTATTCTTTCAAAGGAGTGGTTTATTGGAAGCAAAAGAAGACAAATTAGTTGAGTACGGAATTCATATCCATTTACTTTATAATCGAATGTTGAGGGGCTCTCTTGAAGACGAGAATCTCTTGAAGGCGAGTGGTATTAGTATAAGTGATATGTTGAAGGCAGGTATATGTCCGGCAAAATTTCTGGCCGCTGGTATTCTAGCCATTCCCGAAGAAAAGCTCAAAGCATTGGGTATTACAGAGCCCTCACAAATAACTGACGAAAATGTGTCTAAATTTGGACTTAATCCGACTAAACTTAATTCATTGGGTGAACTCAAACATCGATGCATTGCATATATTGACTATTGTTTAACCCACAGGTATTCAACCAAAAAAGTTAGCTCAGGAGGGTTTGGAAAGTTTTGCCTCTCTCTCATCAAAAGTTGGAATAAATCTCAATCTTCTACTAATGTCTGTCTATACCGGAATGAATCCAAATAAGTTAAAGTTAGCGGGTATTGACCTCAAGGCTGTGGTCAGATCACGAATCGATACAAAAATATTACTGACGGGTGGACTCAGAAGTATTCAACAAATCAATTAATTCCTCTCTTTTTTAGACGACAATAGTTTTAAATATAATTCCTTAAAAGTGGTTTTACTAATATATAAATATTTAAATCAATTGTTTTATCAAAAAAAAGTGTTTTCCCAAAACAAAATTAAATATCTATAAAACTTTTGACTTGAATTCTATACAATTGGATATATAGACATTAATCACCACTACGTAATCAGATAACCCTTTCTTAAACTCAGATTAACTGATTGAACCACTTTTTAATTTTATATTTTCAATGAGAATGTCGTCAAAAAAAGTGTAGAATTTTGACATTTCTATTGATATACAATTAATATCTCTTTTCAGAGGAATTGAATGGAGATCTGTCTAAAGAGAAACTGATAAAAGTTGGCATTGATTTTAGACAAATAGCAGCCATGGAAATTAATTTGAATCTAATCTCCGATTTGGGAATTGCTGTACTAAACCCATTGAGCTTGGTCAAAATGGGCATCGATCCAATGCCTTCATCTATTGTAAGCTATTCTATATTAATCTCTTTTCTATAAAAATGGCTCTAATTATAAAAATAACTGATGAAAAAAGGCTGTTCTCTCACGCCATGGACTACAAACAATGACGGGTGGAGTGGATGACCCCTCTGCCGTTTCCTTCGGTTTCATTAATTCACTGTTAAAAGTAATCAATCACGCGATTCATTCGATACCCAATATTAGAGATTTACCAGGTGGCAAAAGCGTGCAAGGTCCCGACGGAAGATTCATTGGACCGGCGGCTGTTCTCATGTATAACATTATTGGCATCGATAACAATGGTATGGGTCTTATTGGCTCTTATCATAAGTTATTGAACGGAACCCTAACCTCTCAGGAGTTATTTAAAACGTTTGATATACAACAAATTACAAAGGTTAGTATTGTATCTAGATTATATTTTTATTTACTTGGAAATAATATATTTCAAAACAAGTCTATAATTTTTTTATTTGAATAACCTTGGACATTTCATTTTTTAATAATTACTAATTGTATAAATGGTCAGACCTTATCGTCGGGCCCTAAAGAGGTCAAACCCAAGAGAGTAAAAGCCGACCAAAAAGCAGTCGAAGAATATTTGACTAAAGCCAGTAATTTAAGAGTGGGTCAGTCCAGACCTAAAGACACGAAAGGAAAGAGTCATATTTATGGCAATAAAGAGGACATTTATGATGAGGGCCCTCTTTTGCCATCAGCTCCAACTGAATAAGCAAGGACAGTTACATATTTTCATGTTTTTACATTTATATTTCCTAAATTATTAGAATTTTATCCCAAAAGATAATATTAAACCATTAGTTGTATAAAATAACTTGTTGAATTTCCTTAAATGAATAAATATTGTTGAAACCACCAAGCAAAATATTTTCTATTTATTTCCTATTTGTTTCTGGCATTAAAATATTAATTATTTACTTTTACGACAAAATCATTTGTCAGGAAATGAGACTAAATTTTAGTCTATAAAACAAACGACGAATCAGTCTTTGTATTCATTTAATAAAATTAATTAACATTTAATTCATATCTTTAAAAAAAATTATTTAAAATGAAATATATTTATGTTTTCATTTTATTATTTGTGATAATTTGCATAACACAAGTAAGTAATATGTATAAATAAGCATGATTATTTCAATTATATTTTCCAAGAATATTCAAACTTATAAGTTGATTAGAAGAGATGTCTCTTCAAAAATGGATGAGTCGTTGCCTTATATTCTTCCCAAAAGACTCAAAAGACAGGATACTGACTGTCCTTTTGGTCCACGAAGAGGTTGTAAAGAACAGTAGCAAGGTTATTCTAATTATTTGCACAAATCAAAACAATACTTAAAAAATTAATAATTTTATAAAATATTTAATAAAATTATTCGAAATTAATTAAAAAAAGAATTTTTATTCATTTAATAATTTGATATAAAATACAATAAAAATATTTTATTTTTATTATAAAAACTATTTATAATTTTCCTTTTTGTTACTCTTATTAAAAGATAAAATGAGTTCAAATAACAGAAAGAGAACACAAAGAGAAAACACACTTGTCATTAATCATATTATATAGAATAAAAGTGAGCTTGTTTGTTTGTTTAACATATGATTGAATTGAGTTTATATAAAATATAATTGAAATTACATTTTCTTTTATTTATTTGCTATGTATTTAAGCCTTAACTAAAATAAAATGAACAAGTATATATTAATTAGACTGATTATATGTTTTACCTTGGTTGGCACAATCATCAATGCAAAGAAAGGTAAACAAATTGGGTTTTATTAAGTTGACCTAAGCTCAAATATATTTTTTATTAAACGTAAAACAAAGAATTAAAATGAAACAAGTTAATTTTGATTACAGTTTGTCGTAGCATGATGAAATATTGCAAAAAAGACTCTGATTGTTGTCGAGATCTTGATTGTCTCAGAAAGATTCAAGGAGATGAACAAGGTATTTGTATACTTTCCGGAGTTTCAGGAGATGCCGCATGCCAATATCTTGGACATCACCCTGGATCAATGATTTGTAACAAACAATGTATTGAGCAAGGACAAATTTATGGAGAATGTGGCGGTGAGAATAACCAAGATTGTATATGTAAAAATGGGAGACAACAAAATCAACCAAATAATTAAAAATATGTGATCTAAACATCAAATAATAATCACATTATTTTTAAAATAAAATAAAATAAAATAAAAGAACAAGGACATTGATTTAAATTTTTTTTTAATATCTAATTTGTATAATTATTTTTGAATTAGAATTTAAACGTTTTATAAGTTGTTGTTTTAAACAACAAAATGGGTCACATATGAGCAAGGTAAAAGTATAACCAGAATTAATGTTGAAAATTTGGATTTATTTAAATTTAATGATATAAACAAATTGTAATTTTGCCAAAATTCTCACATCCGTTCTCTTTTGTTCCCGATATAAGAATTGTGATTCCCTTCCAAAACTATTTATATTTATCCCTTTTGTTAGATAAAAATGAATTCATATTTGAGCAAGGAAAGGTATAAATTTTGATAAAGTTTTTATTTAACTTTAATTTTGATCCAAATCTTTGACTAATATTTAAAGAAAATATTATTTCAAAATAAAACGATTTATTGAATATTTAATAACTTTTTATAATAAAATTATTTGATTAAAAAATGAAATCAAATTAAAATTAATATCCATTTCTTATTTGTTTGAGTCAAACCATTGATCAGTACAACCTTCTGGACTGACACACTCTTCTTAAAGAATATCCAATATAACGGCACTCGAGTGGGAACGGACACTGTCTGTTGTGTCTACAGTCCCGATAGTATGACTGACGCTTTTCTCTTATCTGAGTTATGGGCTCTTCCTCTTCAGAGTTCAATTGTTGGATATCATTATTATCAATACAATGAGTCCACTGAAACAAATAAAAAGATTAATCTTAGAATTATTTAATGATTTTTACTTGAATTGAGAGTAAAAGTATAACTACAGACAATGTAATCAAATATTTCGAATTCATTTGAATGTTGATCA